>OX461811.1:812802-1038698 GCA_949802685.1 Dicyrtomina minuta | reverse complement strand
ACCTAAATTTATTTTAAAAATTTTTTGTTAGATTGAGCAGGTCAAGATACATGTAGTACACTATGAAGACCTCGAGGAATATAAGTACAAATGATGTTAAGCAATTAAAACTTGTGTTTAGGATCCTTCTGTACCATCTTATTAATTCAAAATACTCCGCGGCACAAAAGCTAGGACTTTACCTAAATTTATTTGTGAATACTTTCTTTAGATTAAGCAGGTCAAGATACATGTAGTCCACTATAAAGACCTCGAGGAATATACGTACAAATAATGTTGAGAAATTAAAAGATGTTTTTAGGATCCTTCTGTACCATCTCATTTATTCCAGATACTCCGCGAAACAAAAGCTAGGACTTTACCTAAATTTATTTTTAAATACTTTTATTAGATTGAGCAGGTCAAGATACATGTAGTCCACTATAATGACCTCAAGGAATATACGTACAAATAATGTTAAAAAATTAAAACATGTTTTTAGGATCCTTACGTACCATCCTATTTATTCCAGATACTCCGCAGCACAAAAGCTAGAACTTTACCTAAATTCATTTTAAAATACTTTTTTTAAATTAGGCAGGTCAAGATACATGTAGTCCACTATATAGACCTCGAGGAATATACGTACAAATAATGTTGAGAAATTAAAACATGTTTTTAGGATCCTTACGTACCATCTTATTTATTTTAAATACTTCGCGAAACAAAAGCTAGGACTTTATCTGAATTTATTTTTAAATACTTTTTTTAGATTAAGCAGGTCAAAAGACATGTGGTCCACTATGAAGACCTCGAGGAATATACGTACAAATAATGTTGAGAAATTAAAACATGTTTTTAGGATCCTTACGTACCATCTTATTTATTCAAGATACTCCGCGGCACAAAAGCTAGGACTTTACGTAAATTTATTTTAAAAAATTTTTGTTAGATTAAGCAGGTCAAGATACATGTAGTACACTATAAAGACCTCGAGGAATATACGTACACATGATGTTAAGAAATTAAAACTTGTGTTTAGGATCCTTCTGTACCATCTTATTTATTCAAAATACTCCGCGGCACAAAAGCTAGGACTTAACCTGAATTTATTTGTGAATACTTTCTTTAGATTGAGCAGGTCAAGATACATGTAGTCCACTATAAAGACCTTGAGGAATATACGTACAAATAATGTTGAAAAATTAAAACATGTTTTTAGGATCCTTACGTACTATCCTATTTATTCCAGATACTCCGCAGCACAAAAGCTAGAACTTTACCTAAATTCATTTTAAAATACTTTTTTTAAATTAGGCAGGTCAAGATACATGTAGTCCACCATGAAGATCTTTAGGAATATACGTACAAATAATGTTGAGAAATTAAAACATGTTTCTAGGATCCTGACGTACCATCTTATTTATTTTAGATACTTCGCGGAACAAAAGCTAGGACTTTATCTAAATTTATTTTTAAATACTTTTTTTAGATTGAGCAGGTCAAAAGACATGTGGTCCACTATGAAGACCTCGAGAAATATACGTACAAATAATGTTGAGAAATTAAAACATGTTTTTAGGATCCTTACGTACCATCATATTTATTCAAAATACTGCGCGGCACAAAAGCTAGGACTAAACCTAAATTTATTTTAAAAATTTTTTGTTAGATTGAGCAGGTCAAGATACATGTAGTACACTATAAAGACCTCGAGGAATATAAGTACAAATGATGTTAAGCAATTAAAACTTGTGTTTAGGATGCTTCTGTACCATCTTATTAATTCAAAATACTCCGCGGCACAAAAGCTAGGACTTTACCTAAATTTATTTGTGAATACTTTCTTTAGATTGAGCAGGTCAAGATACATGTAGTCCACTATAAAGACCTCGAGGAATATACGTACAAATAATGTTGAGAAATTAAAAGATGTTTTTAGGATCCTTCTGTACCATCTCATTTATTCCAGATACTCCGCGAAACAAAAGCTAGGACTTTACCTAAATTTATTTTTAAATACTTTTATTAGATTGAGCAGGTCAAGATACATGTAGTCCACTATAAAGAACTCGAGAAATATACGTACAAATAATGTTGAGAAATTAAAACATGTTTCTAGGATCCTTACGTACCATATTATTTATTTCAGATACTCCGCAACACAAAAGCTAGGACTTTACATAAATTTATTCTTATATACTTTCTTGGAATTGCGCAGGTCAAGATACATGTAGTCCACTATAAAGACCTTGAGAAATGTACGTACAAATAATGTTAAGAAATTAAAACATGTTTTCAGGATTCTTACGTACTATTTTATTTATTCCAGATACTCCGCGGCACAAAAGCTAGGACTTTACCTGAATTTATTTAAAAAATTTTTTTTTTAGATTAAACAGGTCAAGATACATGCAGTCCACTATAAAGACCTTCAGGAATATACGTACAAATAATGTTAAGAAATTAAAACTTGTTTTTAGGATCCTTACGTACCATCCTTTTTATTCAAGATACTCCGCGGCACAAAAGCTAGGACTTAACCTAAATTTATTTTTAAATACTTGCTTTAAATTAGGCAGGTCAAGAAACATGTAGTCCACTATAAAGACCTCAAGAAATATACGTACAAATAATGTTGAGAAAATAAAACATGTTTTCAGGATCCTTACGTACCATCTTATTTACTCCAGATACTTCGCAGGACAAAAGCTATGACTTTAACTAAATTTATTTTTAAATACTTTTTTTAGATTAAGCAGGTCAAGATACATGTAGTCCACTATGAAGACCTCGAGAAATATACGTACAAATGATGTTAAGCAATTTAAACTTGTGTTTAGGATCCTTCTGTACCATCTTATTAATTCAAAATACTCCGCGGCACAAAAGCTAGGACTTTACCTAAATTTATTTGTGAATACTTTCTTTAGATTGAGCAGGTCAAGATACATGTAGTCCACTATAAAGACCTCGAGGAATATACGTACAAATAATGTTGAGAAATTAAAAGATGTTTTTAGGATCCTTCTGTACTATCTTATTTATTCCAGATACTCCGCGGCACAAAAGCTAGGACTTTACCTAAATTTATTTTAAAATACTTTTTTCAGATTAGGCAGGTCAAGATACATGTAGTCCACCATAAAGACCTTGAGGAATATACGTACAAATAATGTTGAGAAATTAAAACATGTTTCTAGGATCCTGACGTACCATCTTATTTATTTTAGATACTTTGCGGAACAAAAGCTAGGACTTTATCTAAATTTATTTTTAAATACTTTTTTTAGATTGAGCAGGTCAAAAGACATGTGGTCCACTATAAAGACCTCGAGGAATATACGTACAAATAATGTTGAGAAATTAAAACATGTTTTTAGGATCCTTACGTACCATCATATTTATTCAAGATACTCCGCGGCACAAAAGCTAGGACTTTACCTAAATTTATTTTAAAAAATTTTTGTTAGATTGAGCAGGTCAAGAAACATGTAGTACACTATAAAGACCTCGAGGAATATACGTACAAATGATGTTAAGCAATTAAAACTTGTGTTTAGGATCCTTCTGTACCATCTTATTAATTCAAAATACTCCGCGGCACAAAAGCTAAGACTTTACCTAAATTTATTTGTGAATACTTTCTTTAGATTGAGCAACTCAAGATACATGTAGTCCACAATAAAGACCTTGAGGAATATACGTACAAATAATGTTGAGAAATTAAAACATGTTTTCAGAATCCTTACGTACCATCTTATTTATTCCAGATACTCCGCGGAACATAAGCTAGGACTTTACCTAAATTTATTTTTAAATACTTTTTTTAGATTAAGCAGGTCAAGATACATGTAGTCCACTATAAAGACCTCGAGAAATATACGTACAAATGATGTTAAGCAATTAAAACTTGTGTTTAGGATCCTTCTGTACCATCTTATTAATTCAAAATACTCCGCGGCACAAAAGCTAGGACTTTACCTAAATTTATTTTTCAATACTTTCTTTAGATTGAGCAGGTCAAGATACATGTAGTCCACTATAAAGACCTCGAGAAATATACGTACAAATAATGTTGAGAAATTAAAAGGTGTTTTTAGGATCCTTCTGTACCATCTTATTTATTCCAGATACTCCGCGGCACAAAAGCTATTACTTTACCTAAATTTATTTTTAAATACTTTTTTTAGATTGAGCAGGTCAAGATACATGTAGTCCACTATATAGACCTCGAGGAATATACGTACAAATAATGTTAAGAAATTAAAACATGTTTTTAGGATCCTTACGTACCATCTTATTTATTTTAAATACTTCGCGAAACAAAAGCTAGGACTTTATCTGAATTTATTTTTAAATACTTTTTTTAGATTAAGCAGGTCAAAAGACATGTGGTCCACTATGAAGACCTCGAGGAATATACGTACAAATAATGTTGAGAAATTAAAACATGTTTTTAGGATCCTTACGTACCATCTCATTTATTCAAGATACTCCGCGGCACAAAAGCTAGGACTTACCCTGAATTTATTTGTGAATACTTTCTTTAGATTGAGCAGGTCAAGATACATGTAGTCCACTATAAAGACCTTGAGAAATATACGTACAAATAATGTTGAGAAATTAAAACATGTTTTTAGGATCTTTACGTACCATCTTATTTATTCCAGATACTCCGTAGAACATAGGCTAGGACTTTACCTAAATTTATTTTTAGATACTTTTTTTAGATTAAGCAGGTCAAGATACATGTAGTCCACTATGAAGACCTCAGGGAATATACGTACAAATAATTTTAAAAAATTAAAACATGTTTTTAGGATCCTTACGTACTATCCTATTTATTCCAGATACTCCGCAGCACAAAAGCTAGAACTTTACCTAAATTCATTTTAAAATACTTTTTTTAAATTAGGCAGGTCAAGATACATGTAGTCCACCATGAAGATCTTTAGGAATATACGTACAAATAATGTTGAGAAATTAAAACATGTTTCTAGGATCCTGACGTACCATCTTATTTATTTTAGATACTTCGCGGAACAAAAGCTAGGACTTTATCTAAATTTATTTTTAAATACTTTTTTTAGATTGAGCAGGTCAAAAGACATGTGGTCCACTATGAAGACCTCGAGAAATATACGTACAAATAATGTTGAGAAATTAAAACATGTTTTTAGGATCCTTACGTACCATCATATTTATTCAAAATACTGCGCGGCACAAAAGCTAGGACTAAACCTAAATTTATTTTAAAAATTTTTTGTTAGATTGAGCAGGTCAAGATACATGTAGTACACTATAAAGACCTCGAGGAATATAAGTACAAATGATGTTAAGCAATTAAAACTTGTGTTTAGGATCCTTCTGTACCATCTTATTAATTCAAAATACTCCGCGGCACAAAAGCTAGGACTTTACCTAAATTTATTTGTGAATACTTTCTTTAGATTGAGCAGGTCAAGATACATGTAGTCCACTATAAAGACCTCGAGGAATATACGTACAAATAATGTTGAGAAATTAAAAGATGTTTTTAGGATCCTTCTGTACCATCTCATTTATTCCAGATACTCAGCGAAACAAAAGCTAGGACTTTACCTAAATTTATTTTTAAATACTTTTATTAGATTGAGCAGGTCAAGATACATGTAGTCCACTATAATGACCTCAAGGAATATACGTACAAATAATGTTGAGAAATTAAAACATGTTTCTAGGATCCTTACGTACCATATTATTTATTTCAGATACTCCGCAACACAAAAGCTAGGACTTTACATAAATTTATTCTTATATACTTTCTTGGAATTGCGCAGGTCAAGATACATGTAGTCCACTATAAAGACCTTGAGAAATGTACGTACAAATAATGTTAAGAAATTAAAACATGTTTTCAGGATTCTTACGTACTATTTTATTTATTCCAGATACTCCGCGGCACAAAAGCTAGGACTTTACCTGAATTTATTTAAAAAATTTTTTTTTTAGATTAAACAGGTCAAGATACATGCAGTCCACTATAAAGACCTTCAGGAATATACGTACAAATAATGTTAAGAAATTAAAACTTGTTTTTAGGATCCTTACGTACCATCCTTTTTATTCAAGATACTCCGCGGCACAAAAGCTAGGACTTAACCTAAATTTATTTTTAAATACTTGCTTTAAATTAGGCAGGTCAAGAAACATGTAGTCCACTATAAAGACCTCAAGAAATATACGTACAAATAATGTTGAGAAAATAAAACATGTTTTCAGGATCCTTACGTACCATCTTATATACTCCAGATACTTCGCAGGACAAAAGCTATGACTTTAACTAAATTTATTTTTAAATACTTTTTTTAGATTAAGCAGGTCAAGATACATGTAGTCCACTATGAAGACCTCGAGAAATATACGTACAAATGATGTTAAGCAATTTAAACTTGTGTTTAGGATCCTTCTGTACCATCTTATTAATTCAAAATACTCCGCGGCACAAAAGCTAGGACTTTACCTAAATTTATTTGTGAATACTTTCTTTAGATTGAGCAGGTCAAGATACATGTAGTCCACTATAAAGACCTCGAGGAATATACGTACAAATAATGTTGAGAAATTAAAAGATGTTTTTAGGATCCTTCTGTACTATCTTATTTATTCCAGATACTCCGCGGCACAAAAGCTAGGACTTTACCTAAATTTATTTTAAAATACTTTTTTCAGATTAGGCAGGTCAAGATACATGTAGTCCACCATAAAGACCTTGAGGAATATACGTACAAATAATGTTGAGAAATTAAAACATGTTTCTAGGATCCTGACGTACCATCTTATTTATTTTAGATACTTTGCGGAACAAAAGCTAGGACTTTATCTAAATTTATTTTTAAATACTTTTTTTAGATTGAGCAGGTCAAAAGACATGTGGTCCACTATAAAGACCTCGAGGAATATACGTACAAATAATGTTGAGAAATTAAAACATGTTTTTAGGATCCTTACGTACCATCATATTTATTCAAGATACTCCGCGGCACAAAAGCTAGGACTTTACCTAAATTTATTTTAAAAAATTTTTGTTAGATTGAGCAGGTCAAGAAACATGTAGTACACTATAAAGACCTCGAGGAATATACGTACAAATGATGTTAAGCAATTAAAACTTGTGTTTAGGATCCTTCTGTACCATCTTATTAATTCAAAATACTCCGCGGCACAAAAGCTAAGACTTTACCTAAATTTATTTGTGAATACTTTCTTTAGATTGAGCAACTCAAGATACATGTAGTCCACAATAAAGACCTTGAGGAATATACGTACAAATAATGTTGAGAAATTAAAACATGTTTTCAGAATCCTTACGTACCATCTTATTTATTCCAGATACTCCGCGGCACAAAAGCTAGGACTTTACCTAAATTTATTTTAAAATACTTTTTTCAGATTAGGCAGGTCAAGATACATGTAGTCCACCATAAAGACCTTGAGGAATATACGTACAAATAATGTTGAGAAATTAAAACATGTTTCTAGGATCCTGACGTACCATCTTATTTATTTTAGATACTTTGCGGAACAAAAGCTAGGACTTTATCTAAATTTATTTTTAAATACTTTTTTTAGATTGAGCAGGTCAAAAGACATGTGGTCCACTATAAAGACCTCGAGGAATATACGTACAAATAATGTTGAGAAATTAAAACATGTTTTTAGGATCCTTACGTACCATCATATTTATTCAAGATACTCCGCGGCACAAAAGCTAGGACTTTACCTAAATTTATTTTAAAAAATTTTTGTTAGATTGAGCAGGTCAAGAAACATGTAGTACACTATAAAGACCTCGAGGAATATACGTACAAATGATGTTAAGCAATTAAAACTTGTGTTTAGGATCCTTCTGTACCATCTTATTAATTCAAAATACTCCGCGGCACAAAAGCTAAGACTTTACCTAAATTTATTTGTGAATACTTTCTTTAGATTGAGCAACTCAAGATACATGTAGTCCACAATAAAGACCTTGAGGAATATACGTACAAATAATGTTGAGAAATTAAAACATGTTTTCAGAATCCTTACGTACCATCTTATTTATTCCAGATACTCCGCGGAACATAAGCTAGGACTTTACCTAAATTTATTTTTAAATACTTTTTTTAGATTAAGCAGGTCAAGATACATGTAGTCCACTATAAAGACCTCGAGAAATATACGTACAAATGATGTTAAGCAATTAAAACTTGTGTTTAGGATCCTTCTGTACCATCTTATTAATTCAAAATACTCCGCGGCACAAAAGCTAGGACTTTACCTAAATTTATTTTTAAATACTTTCTTTAGATTGAGCAGGTCAAGATACATGTAGTCCACTATAAAGACCTCGAGAAATATACGTACAAATAATGTTGAGAAATTAAAAGGTGTTTTTAGGATCCTTCTGTACCATCTTATTTATTCCAGATACTCCGCGGCACAAAAGCTAGGACTTTACCTAAATTTATTTTTAAATACTTTTTTTAGATTGAGCAGGTCAAGATACATGTAGTCCACTATATAGACCTCGAGGAATATACGTACAAATAATGTTGAGAAATTAAAACATGTTTTTAGGATCCTTACGTACCATCTTATTTATTTTAAATACTTCGCGAAACAAAAGCTAGGACTTTATCTGAATTTATTTTTAAATACTTTTTTTAGATTAAGCAGGTCAAAAGACATGTGGTCCACTATGAAGACCTCGAGGAATATACGTACAAATAATGTTGAGAAATTAAAACATGTTTTTAGGATCCTTACGTACCATCTCATTTATTCAAGATACTCCGCGGCACAAAAGCTAGGACTTACCCTGAATTTATTTGTGAATACTTTCTTTAGATTGAGCAGGTCAAGATACATGTAGTCCACTATAAAGACCTTGAGAAATATACGTACAAATAATGTTTTAGAAATTAAAACATGTTTTTAGGATCTTTACGTACCATCTTATTTATTCCAGATACTCCGTAGAACATAGGCTAGGACTTTACCTAAATTTATTTTTAAATACTTTTTTTAAATTAAGCAGGTCAAGATACATGTAGTCCACTATGAAGACCTCAGGGAATATACGTACAAATAATTTTAAAAAATTAAAACATGTTTTTAGGATCCTTACGTACTATCCTATTTATTCCAGATACTCCGCAGCACAAAAGCTAGAACTTTACCTAAATTCATTTTAAAATACTTTTTTTAAATTAGGCAGGTCAAGATACATGTAGTCCACCATGAAGATCTTTAGGAATATACGTACAAATAATGTTGAGAAATTAAAACATGTTTCTAGGATCCTGACGTACCATCTTATTTATTTTAGATACTTCGCGGAACAAAAGCTAGGACTTTATCTAAATTTATTTTTAAATACTTTTTTTAGATTGAGCAGGTCAAAAGACATGTGGTCCACTATGAAGACCTCGAGAAATATACGTACAAATAATGTTGAGAAATTAAAACATGTTTTTAGGATCCTTACGTACCATCATATTTATTCAAAATACTGCGCGGCACAAAAGCTAGGACTAAACCTAAATTTATTTTAAAAATTTTTTGTTAGATTGAGCAGGTCAAGATACATGTAGTACACTATAAAGACCTCGAGGAATATAAGTACAAATGATGTTAGGCAATTAAAACTTGTGTTTAGGATCCTTCTGTACCATCTTATTAATTCAAAATACTCCGCGGCACAAAAGCTAGGACTTTACCTAAATTTATTTGTGAATACTTTCTTTAGATTAAGCAGGTCAAGATACATGTAGTCCACTATAAAGACCTTGAGGAATATACGTACAAATAATGTTGAGAAATTTAAAGATGTTTTTAGGATCCTTCTGTACCATCTCATTTATTCCAGATACTCCGCGAAACAAAAGCTAGGACTTTACCTAAATTTATTTTTAAATACTTTTATTAGATTGAGCAGGTCAAGATACATGTAGTCCACTATAATGACCTCAAGAAATATACGTACAAATAATGTTAAAAAATTAAAACATGTTTTTAGGATCCTTACGTACTATCCTATTTATTCCAGATACTCCGCAGCACAAAAGCTAAAACTTTACCTAAATTCATTTTAAAATACTTTTTTTAAATTAGGCAGGTCAAGATACATGTAGTCCACTATATAGACCTCGAGGAATATACGTACAAATAATGTTGAGAAATTAAAACATGTTTTTAGGATCCTTACGTACCATCTTATTTATTTTAAATACTTCGCGAAACAAAAGCTAGGACTTTATCTGAATTTATTTTTAAATACTTTTTTTAGATTAAGCAGGTCAAAAGACATGTGGTCCACTATGAAGACCTCGAGGAATATACGTACAAATAATGTTGAGAAATTAAAACATGTTTTTAGGATCCTTACGTACCATCTTATTTATTCAAGATACTCCGCGGCACAAAAGCTAGGACTTTACGTAAATTTATTTTAAAAAATTTTTGTTAGATTAAGCAGGTCAAGATACATGTAGTACACTATAAAGACCTCGAGGAATATACGTACACATGATGTTAAGAAATTAAAACTTGTGTTTAGGATCCTTCTGTACCATCTTATTTATTCAAAATACTCCGCGGCACAAAAGCTAGGACTTTACATAAATTTATTCTTATATACTTTCTTGGAATTGCGCAGGTCAAGATACATGTAGTCCACTATAAAGACCTTGAGAAATGTACGTACAAATAATGTTAAGAAATTAAAACATGTTTTCAGAATTCTTACGTACTATTTTATTTATTCCAGATACTCCGCGGCACAAAAGCTAGGACTTTACCTGAATTTATTTAAAAAATTTTTTTTTTAGATTAAACAGGTCAAGATACATGCAGTCCACTATAAAGACCTTCAGGAATATACGTACAAATAATGTTAAGAAATTAAAACTTGTTTTTAGGATCCTTACGTACCATCCTTTTTATTCAAGATACTCCGCGGCACAAAAGCTAGGACTTAACCTAAATTTATTTTTAAATACTTGCTTTAAATTAGGCAGGTCAAGAAACATGTAGTCCACTATAAAGACCTCAAGAAATATACGTACAAATAATGTTGAGAAAATAAAACATGTTTTCAGGATCCTTACGTACCATCTTATTTACTCCAGATACTTCGCAGGACAAAAGCTATGACTTTAACTAAATTTATTTTTAAATACTTTTTTTAGATTAAGCAGGTCAAGATACATGTAGTCCACTATGAAGACCTCGAGAAATATACGTACAAATGATGTTAAGCAATTTAAACTTGTGTTTAGGATCCTTCTGTACCATCTTATTAATTCAAAATACTCCGCGGCACAAAAGCTAGGACTTTACCTAAATTTATTTGTGAATACTTTCTTTAGATTGAGCAGGTCAAGATACATGTAGTCCACTATAAAGACCTCGAGGAATATACGTACAAATAATGTTGAGAAATTAATAGATGTTTTTAGGATCCTTCTGTACTATCTTATTTATTCCAGATACTCCGCGGCACAAAAGCTAGGACTTTACCTAAATTTATTTTAAAATACTTTTTTCAGATTAGGCAGGTCAAGATACATGTAGTCCACCATAAAGACCTTGAGGAATATACGTACAAATAATGTTGAGAAATTAAAACATGTTTCTAGGATCCTGACGTACCATCTTATTTATTTTAGATACTTTGCGGAACAAAAGCTAGGACTTTATCTAAATTTATTTTTAAATACTTTTTTTAGATTGAGCAGGTCAAAAGACATGTGGTCCACTATAAAGACCTCGAGGAATATACGTACAAATAATGTTGAGAAATTAATAGATGTTTTTAGGATCCTTCTGTACTATCTTATTTATTCCAGATACTCCGCGGCACAAAAGCTAGGACTTTACCTAAATTTATTTTAAAATACTTTTTTCAGATTAGGCAGGTCAAGATACATGTAGTCCACCATAAAGACCTTGAGGAATATACGTACAAATAATGTTGAGAAATTAAAACATGTTTCTAGGATCCTGACGTACCATCTTATTTATTTTAGATACTTTGCGGAACAAAAGCTAGGACTTTATCTAAATTTATTTTTAAATACTTTTTTTAGATTGAGCAGGTCAAAAGACATGTGGTCCACTATAAAGACCTCGAGGAATATACGTACAAATAATGTTGAGAAATTAAAACATGTTTTTAGGATCCTTACGTACCATCATATTTATTCAAGATACTCCGCGGCACAAAAGCTAGGACTTTACCTAAATTTATTTTAAAAAATTTTTGTTAGATTGAGCAGGTCAAGAAACATGTAGTACACTATAAAGACCTCGAGGAATATACGTACAAATGATGTTAAGCAATTAAAACTTGTGTTTAGGATCCTTCTGTACCATCTTATTAATTCAAAATACTCCGCGGCACAAAAGCTAAGACTTTACCTAAATTTATTTGTGAATACTTTCTTTAGATTGAGCAACTCAAGATACATGTAGTCCACAATAAAGACCTTGAGGAATATACGTACAAATAATGTTGAGAAATTAAAACATGTTTTCAGAATCCTTACGTACCATCTTATTTATTCCAGATACTCCGCGGAACATAAGCTAGGACTTTACCTAAATTTATTTTTAAATACTTTTTTTAGATTAGGCAGGTCAAGATACATGTAGTCCACTATAAAGACCTCGAGAAATATACGTACAAATGATGTTAAGCAATTAAAACTTGTGTTTAGGATCCTTCTGTACCATCTTATTAATTCAAAATACTCCGCGGCACAAAAGCTAGGACTTTACCTAAATTTATTTTTCAATACTTTCTTTAGATTGAGCAGGTCAAGATACATGTAGTCCACTATAAAGACCTCGAGAAATATACGTACAAATAATGTTGAGAAATTAAAAGGTGTTTTTAGGATCCTTCTGTACCATCTTATTTATTCCAGATACTCCGCGGCACAAAAGCTAGGACTTTACCTAAATTTATTTTTAAATACTTTTTTTAGATTGAGCAGGTCAAGATACATGTAGTCCACTATATAGACCTCGAGGAATATACGTACAAATAATGTTGAGAAATTAAAACATGTTTTTAGGATCCTTACGTACCATCTTATTTATTTTAAATACTTCGCGAAACAAAAGCTAGGACTTTATCTGAATTTATTTTTAAATACTTTTTTTAGATTAAGCAGGTCAAAAGACATGTGGTCCACTATGAAGACCTCGAGGAATATACGTACAAATAATGTTGAGAAATTAAAACATGTTTTTAGGATCCTTACGTACCATCTCATTTATTCAAGATACTCCGCGGCACAAAAGCTAGGACTTACCCTGAATTTATTTGTGAATACTTTCTTTAGATTGAGCAGGTCAAGATACATGTAGTCCACTATAAAGACCTTGAGAAATATACGTACAAATAATGTTGAGAAATTAAAACATGTTTTTAGGATCTTTACGTACCATCTTATTTATTCCAGATACTCCGTAGAACATAGGCTAGGACTTTACCTAAATTTATTTTTAAATACTTTTTTTAGATTAAGCAGGTCAAGATACATGTAGTCCACTATGAAGACCTCAGGGAATATACGTACAAATAATTTTAAAAAATTAAAACATGTTTTTAGGATCCTTACGTACTATCCTATTTATTCCAGATACTCCGCAGCACAAAAGCTAGAACTTTACCTAAATTCATTTTAAAATACTTTTTTTAAATTAGGCAGGTCAAGATACATGTAGTCCACCATGAAGATCTTTAGGAATATACGTACAAATAATGTTGAGAAATTAAAACATGTTTCTAGGATCCTGACGTACCATCTTATTTATTTTAGATACTTCGCGGAACAAAAGCTAGGACTTTATCTAAATTTATTTTTAAATACTTTTTTTAGATTGAGCAGGTCAAAAGACATGTGGTCCACTATGAAGACCTCGAGAAATATACGTACAAATAATGTTGAGAAATTAAAACATGTTTTTAGGATCCTTACGTACCATCATATTTATTCAAAATACTGCGCTGCACAAAAGCTAGGACTAAACCTAAATTTATTTTAAAAATTTTTTGTTAGATTGAGCAGGTCAAGATACATGTAGTACACTATAAAGACCTCGAGGAATATAAGTACAAATGATGTTAAGCAATTAAAACTTGTGTTTAGGATCCTTCTGTACCATCTTATTAATTCAAAATACTCCGCGGCACAAAAGCTAGGACTTTACCTAAATTTATTTGTGAATACTTTCTTTAGATTGAGCAGGTCAAGATACATGTAGTCCACTATAAAGACCTCGAGGAATATACGTACAAATAATGTTGAGAAATTAAAAGATGTTTTTAGGATCCTTCTGTACCATCTCATTTATTCCAGATACTCCGCGAAACAAAAGCTAGGACTTTACCTAAATTTATTTTTAAATACTTTTATTAGATTGAGCAGGTCAAGATACATGTAGTCCACTATAATGACCTCAAGGAATATACGTACAAATAATGTTGAGAAATTAAAACATGTTTCTAGGATCCTTACGTACCATATTATTTATTTCAGATACTCCGCAACACAAAAGCCAGGACTTTACATAAATTTATTCTTATATACTTTCTTGGAATTGCGCAGGTCAAGATACATGTAGTCCACTATAAAGACCTTGAGAAATGTACGTACAAATAATGTTAAGAAATTAAAACATGTTTTCAGGATTCTTACGTACTATTTTATTTATTCCAGATACTCCGCGGCACAAAAGCTAGGACTTTACCTGAATTTATTTAAAAAAATTTTTTTTTAGATTAAACAGGTCAAGATACATGCAGTCCACTATAAAGACCTTCAGGAATATACGTACAAATAATGTTAAGAAATTAAAACTTGTTTTTAGGATCCTTACGTACCATCCTTTTTATTCAAGATACTCCGCGGCACAAAAGCTAGGACTTAACCTAAATTTATTTTTAAATACTTGCTTTAAATTAGGCAGGTCAAGAAACATGTAGTCCACTATAAAGACCTCAAGAAATATACGTACAAATAATGTTGAGAAAATAAAACATGTTTTCAGGATCCTTACGTACCATCTTATTTACTCCAGATACTTCGCAGGACAAAAGCTATGACTTTAACTAAATTTATTTTTATATACTTTTTTTAGATTAAGCAGGTCAAGATACATGTAGTCCACTATGAAGACCTCGAGAAATATACGTACAAATGATGTTAAGCAATTTAAACTTGTGTTTAGGATCCTTCTGTACCATCTTATTAATTCAAAATACTCCGCGGCACAAAAGCTAGGACTTTACCTAAATTTATTTGTGAATACTTTCTTTAGATTGAGCAGGTCAAGATACATGTAGTCCACTATAAAGACCTCGAGGAATATACGTACAAATAATGTTGAGAAATTAAAAGATGTTTTTAGGATCCTTCTGTACTATCTTATTTATTCCAGATACTCCGCGGCACAAAAGCTAGGACTTTACCTAAATTTATTTTAAAATACTTTTTTCAGATTAGGCAGGTCAAGATACATGTAGTCCACCATAAAGACCTTGAGGAATATACGTACAAATAATGTTGAGAAATTAAAACATGTTTCTAGGATCCTGACGTACCATCTTATTTATTTTAGATACTTTGCGGAACAAAAGCTAGGACTTTATCTAAATTTATTTTTAAATACTTTTTTTAGATTGAGCAGGTCAAAAGACATGTGGTCCACTATAAAGACCTCGAGGAATATACGTACAAATAATGTTGAGAAATTAAAACATGTTTTTAGGATCCTTACGTACCATCATATTTATTCAAGATACTCCGCGGCACAAAAGCTAGGACTTTACCTAAATTTATTTTAAAAAATTTTTGTTAGATTGAGCAGGTCAAGAAACATGTAGTACACTATAAAGACCTCGAGGAATATACGTACAAATGATGTTAAGCAATTAAAACTTGTGTTTAGGATCCTTCTGTACCATCTTATTAATTCAAAATACTCCGCGGCACAAAAGCTAAGACTTTACCTAAATTTATTTGTGAATACTTTCTTTAGATTGAGCAACTCAAGATACATGTAGTCCACAATAAAGACCTTGAGGAATATACGTACAAATAATGTTGAGAAATTAAAACATGTTTTCAGAATCCTTACGTACCATCTTATTTATTCCAGATACTCCGCGGAACATAAGCTAGGACTTTACCTAAATTTATTTTTAAATACTTTTTTTAGATTAAGCAGGTCAAGATACATGTAGTCCACTATAAAGACCTCGAGAAATATACGTACAAATGATGTTAAGCAATTAAAACTTGTGTTTAGGATCCTTCTGTACCATCTTATTAATTCAAAATACTCCGCGGCACAAAAGCTAGGACTTTACCTAAATTTATTTTTAAATACTTTCTTTAGATTGAGCAGGTCAAGATACATGTAGTCCACTATAAAGACCTCGAGAAATATACGTACAAATAATGTTGAGAAATTAAAAGGTGTTTTTAGGATCCTTCTGTACCATCTTATTTATTCCAGATACTCCGCGGCACAAAAGCTAGGACTTTACCTAAATTTATTTTTAAATACTTTTTTTAGATTGAGCAGGTCAAGATACATGTAGTCCACTATATAGACCTCGAGGAATATACGTACAAATAATGTTGAGAAATTAAAACATGTTTTTAGGATCCTTACGTACCATCTTATTTATTTTAAATACTTCGCGAAACAAAAGCTAGGACTTTATCTGAATTTATTTTTAAATACTTTTTTTAGATTAAGCAGGTCAAAAGACATGTGGTCCACTATGAAGACCTCGAGGAATATACGTACAAATAATGTTGAGAAATTAAAACATGTTTTTAGGATCCTTACGTACCATCTCATTTATTCAAGATACTCCGCGGCACAAAAGCTAGGACTTACCCTGAATTTATTTGTGAATACTTTCTTTAGATTGAGCAGGTCAAGATACATGTAGTCCACTATAAAGACCTTGAGAAATATACGTACAAATAATGTTGAGAAATTAAAAGATGTTTTTAGGATCCTTCTGTACCATCTCATTTATTCAAGATACTCCGCGGCACAAAAGCTAGGACTTTACCTAAATTTATTTGTGAATACTTTCTTTAGATTGAGCAGGTCAAGATACATGTAGTCCACTATAAAGACCTTGAGGAATATACGTACAAATAATGTTGAGAAATTAAAAGATGTTTTTAGGATCCTTCTGTACCATCTCATTTATTCCAGATACTCCGCGAAACAAAAGCTAGGACTTTACCTAAATTTATTTTTAAATACTTTTATTAGATTGAGCAGGTCAAGATACATGTAGTCCACTATAATGACCTCAAGGAATATACGTACAAATAATGTTGAGAAATTAAAACATGTTTCTAGGATCCTTACGTACCATATTATTTATTTCAGATACTCCGCAACACAAAAGCTAGGACTTTACATAAATTTATTCTTATATACTTTCTTGGAATTGCGCAGGTCAAGATACATGTAGTCCACTATAAAGACCTTGAGAAATGTACGTACAAATAATGTTAAGAAATTAAAACATGTTTTCAGGATTCTTACGTACTATTTTATTTATTCCAGATACTCCGCGGCACAAAAGCTAGGACTTTACCTGAATTTATTTAAAAAATTTTTTTTTTAGATTAAACAGGTCAAGATACATGCAGTCCACTATAAAGACCTTCAGGAATATACGTACAAATAATGTTAAGAAATTAAAACTTGTTTTTAGGATCCTTACGTACCATCCTTTTTATTCAAGATACTCCGCGGCACAAAAGCTAGGACTTAACCTAAATTTATTTTTAAATACTTGCTTTAAATTAGGCAGGTCAAGAAACATGTAGTCCACTATAAAGACCTCAAGAAATATACGTACAAATAATGTTGAGAAAATAAAACATGTTTTCAGGATCCTTACGTACCATCTTATTTACTCCAGATACTTCGCAGGACAAAAGCTATGACTTTAACTAAATTTATTTTTAAATACTTTTTTTAGATTAAGCAGGTCAAGATACATGTAGTCCACTATGAAGACCTCGAGAAATATACGTACAAATGATGTTAAGCAATTTAAACTTGTGTTTAGGATCCTTCTGTACCATCTTATTAATTCAAAATACTCCGCGGCACAAAAGCTAGGACTTTACCTAAATTTATTTGTGAATACTTTCTTTAGATTGAGCAGGTCAAGATACATGTAGTCCACTATAAAGACCTCGAGGAATATACGTACAAATAATGTTGAGAAATTAAAAGATGTTTTTAGGATCCTTCTGTACTATCTTATTTATTCCAGATACTCCGCGGCAAAAAAGCTAGGACTTTACCTAAATTTATTTTAAAATACTTTTTTCAGATTAGGCAGGTCAAGATACATGTAGTCCACCATAAAGACCTTGAGGAATATACGTACAAATAATGTTGAGAAATTAAAACATGTTTCTAGGATCCTGACGTACCATCTTATTTATTTTAGATACTTTGCGGAACAAAAGCTAGGACTTTATCTAAATTTATTTTTAAATACTTTTTTTAGATTGAGCAGGTCAAAAGACATGTGGTCCACTATAAAGACCTCGAGGAATATACGTACAAATAATGTTGAGAAATTAAAACATGTTTTTAGGATCCTTACGTACCATCATATTTATTCAAGATACTCCGCGGCACAAAAGCTAGGACTTTACCTAAATTTATTTTAAAAAATTTTTGTTAGATTGAGCAGGTCAAGAAACATGTAGTACACTATAAAGACCTCGAGGAATATACGTACAAATGATGTTAAGCAATTAAAACTTGTGTTTAGGATCCTTCTGTACCATCTTATTAATTCAAAATACTCCGCGGCACAAAAGCTAAGACTTTACCTAAATTTATTTGTGAATACTTTCTTTAGATTGAGCAACTCAAGATACATGTAGTCCACAATAAAGACCTTGAGGAATATACGTACAAATAATGTTGAGAAATTAAAACATGTTTTCAGAATCCTTACGTACCATCTTATTTATTCCAGATACTCCGCGGAACATAAGCTAGGACTTTACCTAAATTTATTTTTAAATACTTTTTTTAGATTAAGCAGGTCAAGATACATGTAGTCCACTATAAAGACCTCGAGAAATATACGTACAAATGATGTTAAGCAATTAAAACTTGTGTTTAGGATCCTTCTGTACCATCTTATTAATTCAAAATACTCCGCGGCACAAAAGCTAGGACTTTACCTAAATTTATTTTTAAATACTTTCTTTAGATTGAGCAGGTCAAGATACATGTAGTCCACTATAAAGACCTCGAGAAATATACGTACAAATAATGTTGAGAAATTAAAAGGTGTTTTTAGGATCCTTCTGTACCATCTTATTTATTCCAGATACTCCGCGGCACAAAAGCTAGGACTTTACCTAAATTTATTTTTAAATACTTTTTTTAGATTGAGCAGGTCAAGATACATGTAGTCCACTATATAGACCTCGAGGAATATACGTACAAATAATGTTGAGAAATTAAAACATGTTTTTAGGATCCTTACGTACCATCTTATTTATTTTAAATACTTCGCGAAACAAAAGCTAGGACTTTATCTGAATTTATTTTTAAATACTTTTTTTAGATTAAGCAGGTCAAAAGACATGTGGTCCACTATGAAGACCTCGAGGAATATACGTACAAATAATGTTGAGAAATTAAAACATGTTTTTAGGATCCTTACGTACCATCTCATTTATTCAAGATACTCCGCGGCACAAAAGCTAGGACTTACCCTGAATTTATTTGTGAATACTTTCTTTAGATTGAGCAGGTCAAGATACATGTAGTCCACTATAAAGACCTTGAGAAATATACGTACAAATAATGTTGAGAAATTAAAACATGTTTTTAGGATCTTTACGTACCATCTTATTTATTCCAGATACTCCGTAGAACATAGGCTAGGACTTTACCTAAATTTATTTTTAAATACTTTTTTTAGATTAAGCAGGTCAAGATACATGTAGTCCACTATGAAGACCTCAGGGAATATACGTACAAATAATTTTAAAAAATTAAAACATGTTTTTAGGATCCTTACGTACTATCCTATTTATTCCAGATACTCCGCAGCACAAAAGCTAGAACTTTACCTAAATTCATTTTAAAATACTTTTTTTAAATTAGGCAGGTCAAGATACATGTAGTCCACCATGAAGATCTTTAGGAATATACGTACAAATAATGTTGAGAAATTAAAACATGTTTCTAGGATCCTGACGTACCATCTTATTTATTTTAGATACTTCGCGGAACAAAAGCTAGGACTTTATCTAAATTTATTTTTAAATACTTTTTTTAGATTGAGCAGGTCAAAAGACATGTGGTCCACTATGAAGACCTCGAGAAATATACGTACAAATAATGTTGAGAAATTAAAACATGTTTTTAGGATCCTTACGTACCATCATATTTATTCAAAATACTGCGCGGCACAAAAGCTAGGACTAAACCTAAATTTATTTTAAAAATTTTTTGTTAGATTGAGCAGGTCAAGATACATGTAGTACACTATAAAGACCTCGAGGAATATAAGTACAAATGATGTTAAGCAATTAAAACTTGTGTTTAGGATCCTTCTGTACCATCTTATTAATTCAAAATACTCCGCGGCACAAAAGCTAGGACTTTACCTAAATTTATTTGTGAATACTTTCTTTAGATTGAGCAGGTCAAGATACATGTAGTCCACTATAAAGACCTCGAGGAATATACGTACAAATAATGTTGAGAAATTAAAAGATGTTTTTAGGATCCTTCTGTACCATCTCATTTATTCCAGATACTCCGCGAAACAAAAGCTAGGACTTTACCTAAATTTATTTTTAAATACTTTTATTAGATTGAGCAGGTCAAGATACATGTAGTCCACTATAATGACCTCAAGGAATATACGTACAAATAATGTTGAGAAATTAAAAGATGTTTTTAGGATCCTTCTGTACTATCTTATTTATTCCAGATACTCCGCAGCACAAAAGCTAGAACTTTACCTAAATTCATTTTAAAATACTTTTTTTAAATTAGGCAGGTCAAGATACATGTAGTCCACTATATAGACCTCGAGGAATATACGTACAAATAATGTTGAGAAATTAAAACATGTTTTTAGGATCCTTACGTACCATCTTATTTATTTTAAATACTTCGCGAAACAAAAGCTAGGACTTTATCTGAATTTATTTTTAAATACTTTTTTTAGATTAAGCAGGTCAAAAGACATGTGGTCCACTATGAAGACCTCGAGGAATATACGTACAAATAATGTTGAGAAATTAAAACATGTTTTTAGGATCCTTACGTACCATCTTATTTATTCAAGATACTCCGCGGCACAAAAGCTAGGACTTTACGTAAATTTATTTTAAAAAATTTTTGTTAGATTAAGCAGGTCAAGATACATGTAGTACACTATAAAGACCTCGAGGAATATACGTACACATGATGTTAAGAAATTAAAACTTGTGTTTAGGATCCTTCTGTACCATCTTATTTATTCAAAATACTCCGCGGCACAAAAGCTAGGACTTAACCTGAATTTATTTGTGAATACTTTCTTTAGATTGAGCAGGTCAAGATACATGTAGTCCACTATAAAGACCTTGAGGAATATACGTACAAATAATGTTGAAAAATTAAAACATGTTTTTAGGATCCTTACGTACTATCCTATTTATTCCAGATACTCCGCAGCACAAAAGCTAGAACTTTACCTAAATTCATTTTAAAATACTTTTTTTAAATTAGGCAGGTCAAGATACATGTAGTCCACCATGAAGATCTTTAGGAATATACGTACAAATAATGTTGAGAAATTAAAACATGTTTCTAGGATCCTGACGTACCATCTTATTTATTTTAGATACTTTGCGGAACAAAAGCTAGGACTTTATCTAAATTTATTTTTAAATACTTTTTTTAGATTGAGCAGGTCAAAAGACATGTGGTCCACTATAAAGACCTCGAGGAATATACGTACAAATAATGTTGAGAAATTAAAACATGTTTTTAGGATCCTTACGTACCATCATATTTATTCAAGATACTCCGCGGCACAAAAGCTAGGACTTTACCTAAATTTATTTTAAAAAATTTTTGTTAGATTGAGCAGGTCAAGAAACATGTAGTACACTATGAAGACCTCGAGGAATATACGTACAAATGATGTTAAGCAATTAAAACTTGTGTTTAGGATCCTTCTGTACCATCTTATTAATTCAAAATACTCCGCGGCACAAAAGCTAAGACTTTACCTAAATTTATTTGTGAATACTTTCTTTAGATTGAGCAACTCAAGATACATGTAGTCCACAATAAAGACCTTGAGGAATATACGTACAAATAATGTTGAGAAATTAAAACATGTTTTCAGAATCCTTACGTACCATCTTATTTATTCCAGATACTCCGCGGAACATAAGCTAGGACTTTACCTAAATTTATTTTTAAATACTTTTTTTAGATTAAGCAGGTCAAGATACATGTAGTCCACTATAAAGACCTCGAGAAATATACGTACAAATGATGTTAAGCAATTAAAACTTGTGTTTACGATCCTTCTGTACCATTTTATTAATTCAAAATACTCCGCGGCACAAAAGCTAGGACTTTACCTAAATTTATTTTTCAATACTTTCTTTAGATTGAGCAGGTCAAGATACATGTAGTCCACTATAAAGACCTCGAGAAATATACGTACAAATAATGTTGAGAAATTAAAAGGTGTTTTTAGGATCCTTCTGTACCATCTTATTTATTCCAGATACTCCGCGGCACAAAAGCTAGGACTTTACCTAAATTTATTTTTAAATACTTTTTTTAGATTGAGCAGGTCAAGATACATGTAGTCCACTATATAGACCTCGAGGAATATACGTACAAATAATGTTGAGAAATTAAAACATGTTTTTAGGATCCTTACGTACCATCTTATTTATTTTAAATACTTCGCGAAACAAAAGCTAGGACTTTATCTGAATTTATTTTTAAATACTTTTTTTAGATTAAGCAGGTCAAAAGACATGTGGTCCACTATGAAGACCTCGAGGAATATACGTACAAATAATGTTGAGAAATTAAAACATGTTTTTAGGATCCTTACGTACCATCTCATTTATTCAAGATACTCCGCGGCACAAAAGCTAGGACTTACCCTGAATTTATTTGTGAATACTTTCTTTAGATTGAGCAGGTCAAGATACATGTAGTCCACTATAAAGACCTTGAGAAATATACGTACAAATAATGTTGAGAAATTAAAACATGTTTTTAGGATCTTTACGTACCATCTTATTTATTCCAGATACTCCGTAGAACATAGGCTAGGACTTTACCTAAATTTATTTTTAAATACTTTTTTTAGATTAAGCAGGTCAAGATACATGTAGTCCACTATGAAGACCTCAGGGAATATACGTACAAATAATTTTAAAAAATTAAAACATGTTTTTAGGATCCTTACGTACTATCCTATTTATTCCAGATACTCCGCAGCACAAAAGCTAGAACTTTACCTAAATTCATTTTAAAATACTTTTTTTAAATTAGGCAGGTCAAGATACATGTAGTCCACCATGAAGATCTTTAGGAATATACGTACAAATAATGTTGAGAAATTAAAACATGTTTCTAGGATCCTGACGTACCATCTTATTTATTTTAGATACTTCGCGGAACAAAAGCTAGGACTTTATCTAAATTTATTTTTAAATACTTTTTTTAGATTGAGCAGGTCAAAAGACATGTGGTCCACTATGAAGACCTCGAGAAATATACGTACAAATAATGTTGAGAAATTAAAACATGTTTTTAGGATCCTTACGTACCATCATATTTATTCAAAATACTGCGCGGCACAAAAGCTAGGACTAAACCTAAATTTATTTTAAAAATTTTTTGTTAGATTGAGCAGGTCAAGATACATGTAGTACACTATAAAGACCTCGAGGAATATAAGTACAAATGATGTTAAGCAATTAAAACTTGTGTTTAGGATCCTTCTGTACCATCTTATTAATTCAAAATACTCCGCGGCACAAAAGCTAGGACTTTACCTAAATTTATTTGTGAATACTTTCTTTAGATTGAGCAGGTCAAGATACATGTAGTCCACTATAAAGACCTCGAGGAATATACGTACAAATAATGTTGAGAAATTAAAAGATGTTTTTAGGATCCTTCTGTACCATCTCATTTATTCCAGATACTCCGCGAAACAAAAGCTAGGACTTTACCTAAATTTATTTTTAAATACTTTTATTAGATTGAGCAGGTCAAGATACATGTAGTCCACTATAATGACCTCAAGGAATATACGTACAAATAATGTTGAGAAATTAAAACATGTTTCTAGGATCCTTACGTACCATATTATTTATTTCAGATACTCCGCAACACAAAAGCTAGGACTTTACATAAATTTATTCTTATATACTTTCTTGGAATTGCGCAGGTCAAGATACATGTAGTCCACTATAAAGACCTTGAGAAATGTACGTACAAATAATGTTAAGAAATTAAAACATGTTTTCAGGATTCTTACGTACTATTTTATTTATTCCAGATACTCCGCGGCACAAAAGCTAGGACTTTACCTGAATTTATTTAAAAAATTTTTTTTTTAGATTAAACAGGTCAAGATACATGCAGTCCACTATAAAGACCTTCAGGAATATACGTACAAATAATGTTAAGAAATTAAAACTTGTTTTTAGGATCCTTACGTACCATCCTTTTTATTCAAAATACTCCGCGGCACAAAAGCTAGGACTTAACCTAAATTTATTTTTAAATACTTGCTTTAAATTAGGCAGGTCAAGAAACATGTAGTCCACTATAAAGACCTCAAGAAATATACGTACAAATAATGTTGAGAAAATAAAACATGTTTTCAGGATCCTTACGTACCATCTTATTTACTCCAGATACTTCGCAGGACAAAAGCTATGACTTTAACTAAATTTATTTTTAAATACTTTTTTTAGATTAAGCAGGTCAAGATACATGTAGTCCACTATGAAGACCTCGAGAAATATACGTACAAATGATGTTAAGCAATTTAAACTTGTGTTTAGGATCCTTCTGTACCATCTTATTAATTCAAAATACTCCGCGGCACAAAAGCTAGGACTTTACCTAAATTTATTTGTGAATACTTTCTTTAGATTGAGCAGGTCAAGATACATGTAGTCCACTATAAAGACCTCGAGGAATATACGTACAAATAATGTTGAGAAATTAAAAGATGTTTTTAGGATCCTTCTGTACTATCTTATTTATTCCAGATACTCCGCGGCACAAAAGCTAGGACTTTACCTAAATTTATTTTAAAATACTTTTTTCAGATTAGGCAGGTCAAGATACATGTAGTCCACCATAAAGACCTTGAGGAATATACGTACAAATAATGTTTAGAAATTAAAACATGTTTCTAGGATCCTGACGTACCATCTTATTTATTTTAGATACTTTGCGGAACAAAAGCTAGGACTTTATCTAAATTTATTTTTAAATACTTTTTTTAGATTGAGCAGGTCAAAAGACATGTGGTCCACTATAAAGACCTCGAGGAATATACGTACAAATAATGTTGAGAAATTAAAACATGTTTTTAGGATCCTTACGTACCATCATATTTATTCAAGATACTCCGCGGCACAAAAGCTAGGACTTTACCTAAATTTATTTTAAAAAATTTTTGTTAGATTGAGCAGGTCAAGAAACATGTAGTACACTATAAAGACCTCGAGGAATATACGTACAAATGATGTTAAGCAATTAAAACTTGTGTTTAGGATCCTTCTGTACCATCTTATTAATTCAAAATACTCCGCGGCACAAAAGCTAAGACTTTACCTAAATTTATTTGTGAATACTTTCTTTAGATTGAGCAACTCAAGATACATGTAGTCCACAATAAAGACCTTGAGGAATATACGTACAAATAATGTTGAGAAATTAAAACATGTTTTCAGAATCCTTACGTACCATCTTATTTATTCCAGATACTCCGCGGAACATAAGCTAGGACTTTACCTAAATTTATTTTTAAATACTTTTTTTAGATTAAGCAGGTCAAGATACATGTAGTCCACTATAAAGACCTCGAGAAATATACGTACAAATGATGTTAAGCAATTAAAACTTGTGTTTAGGATCCTTCTGTACCATCTTATTAATTCAAAATACTCCGCGGCACAAAAGCTAGGACTTTACCTAAATTTATTTTTAAATACTTTCTTTAGATTGAGCAGGTCAAGATACATGTAGTCCACTATAAAGACCTCGAGAAATATACGTACAAATAATGTTGAGAAATTAAAAGGTGTTTTTAGGATCCTTCTGTACCATCTTATTTATTCCAGATACTCCGCGGCACAAAAGCTAGGACTTTACCTAAATTTATTTTTAAATACTTTTTTTAGATTGAGCAGGTCAAGATACATGTAGTCCACTATATAGACCTCGAGGAATATACGTACAAATAATGTTGAGAAATTAAAACATGTTTTTAGGATCCTTACGTACCATCTTATTTATTTTAAATACTTCGCGAAACAAAAGCTAGGACTTTATCTGAATTTATTTTTAAATACTTTTTTTAGATTAAGCAGGTCAAAAGACATGTGGTCCACTATGAAGACCTCGAGGAATATACGTACAAATAATGTTGAGAAATTAAAACATGTTTTTAGGATCCTTACGTACCATCTCATTTATTCAAGATACTCCGCGGCACAAAAGCTAGGACTTACCCTGAATTTATTTGTGAATACTTTCTTTAGATTGAGCAGGTCAAGATACATGTAGTCCACTATAAAGACCTTGAGAAATATACGTACAAATAATGTTGAGAAATTAAAACATGTTTTTAGGATCTTTACGTACCATCTTATTTATTCCAGATACTCCGTAGAACATAGGCTAGGACTTTACCTAAATTTATTTTTAAATACTTTTTTTAGATTAAGCAGGTCAAGATACATGTAGTCCACTATGAAGACCTCAGGGAATATACGTACAAATAATTTTAAAAAATTAAAACATGTTTTTAGGATCCTTACGTACTATCCTATTTATTCCAGATACTCCGCAGCACAAAAGCTAGAACTTTACCTAAATTCATTTTAAAATACTTTTTTTAAATTAGGCAGGTCAAGATACATGTAGTCCACCATGAAGATCTTTAGGAATATACGTACAAATAATGTTGAGAAATTAAAACATGTTTCTAGGATCCTGACGTACCATCTTATTTATTTTAGATACTTCGCGGAACAAAAGCTAGGACTTTATCTAAATTTATTTTTAAATACTTTTTTTAGATTGAGCAGGTCAAAAGACATGTGGTCCACTATGAAGACCTCGAGAAATATACGTACAAATAATGTTGAGAAATTAAAACATGTTTTTAGGATCCTTACGTACCATCATATTTATTCAAAATACTGCGCGGCACAAAAGCTAGGACTAAACCTAAATTTATTTTAAAAATTTTTTGTTAGATTGAGCAGGTCAAGATACATGTAGTACACTATAAAGACCTCGAGGAATATAAGTACAAATGATGTTAAGCAATTAAAACTTGTGTTTAGGATCCTTCTGTACCATCTTATTAATTCAAAATACTCCGCGGCACAAAAGCTAGGACTTTACCTAAATTTATTTGTGAATACTTTCTTTAGATTAAGCAGGTCAAGATACATGTAGTCCACTATAAAGACCTCGAGGAATATACGTACAAATAATGTTGAGAAATTAAAAGATGTTTTTAGGATCCTTCTGTACCATCTCATTTATTCCAGATACTCCGCGAAACAAAAGCTAGGACTTTACCTAAATTTATTTTTAAATACTTTTATTAGATTGAGCAGGTCAAGATACATGTAGTCCACTATAATGACCTCAAGGAATATACGTACAAATAATGTTAAAAAATTAAAACATGTTTTTAGGATCCTTACGTACTATCCTATTTATTCCAGATACTCCGCAGCACAAAAGCTAGAACTTTACCTAAATTCATTTTAAAATACTTTTTTTAAATTAGGCAGGTCAAGATACATGTAGTCCACTATATAGACCTCGAGGAATATACGTACAAATAATGTTGAGAAATTAAAACATGTTTTTAGGATCCTTACGTACCATCTTATTTATTTTAAATACTTCGCGAAACAAAAGCTAGGACTTTATCTGAATTTATTTTTAAATACTTTTTTTAGATTAAGCAGGTCAAAAGACATGTGGTCCACTATGAAGACCTCGAGGAATATACGTACAAATAATGTTGAGAAATTAAAACATGTTTTTAGGATCCTTACGTACCATCTTATTTATTCAAGATACTCCGCGGCACAAAAGCTAGGACTTTACGTAAATTTATTTTAAAAAATTTTTGTTAGATTAAGCAGGTCAAGATACATGTAGTACACTATAAAGACCTCGAGGAATATACGTACACATGATGTTAAGAAATTAAAACTTGTGTTTAGGATCCTTCTGTACCATCTTATTTATTCAAAATACTCCGCGGCACAAAAGCTAGGACTTAACCTGAATTTATTTGTGAATACTTTCTTTAGATTGAGCAGGTCAAGATACATGTAGTCCACTATGAAGACCTTGAGGAATATACGTACAAATAATGTTGAAAAATTAAAACATGTTTTTAGGATCCTTACGTACTATCCTATTTATTCCAGATACTCCGCAGCACAAAAGCTAGAACTTTACATAAATTCATTTTAAAATACTTTTTTTAAATTAGGCAGGTCAAGATACATGTAGTCCACCATAAAGATCTTTAGAAATATACGTACAAATAATGTTGAGAAATTAAAACATGTTTCTAGGATCCTGACGTACCATCTTATTTATTTTAGATACTTTGCGGAACAAAAGCTAGGACTTTATCTAAATTTATTTTTAAATACTTTTTTTAGATTGAGCAGGTCAAAAGACATGTGGTCCAGTATGAAGACCTCGAGAAATATACGTACAAATAATGTTGAGAAATTAAAACATGTTTTTAGGATCCTTACGTACCATCATATTTATTCAAAATACTGCGCGGCACAAAAGCTAGGACTAAACCTAAATTTATTTTAAAAATTTTTTGTTAGATTGGGCAGGTCAAGATACATGTAGTACACTATAAAGACCTCGAGGAATATAAGTACAAATGATGTTAAGCAATTAAAACTTGTGTTTAGGATCCTTCTGTACCATCTTATTAATTCAAAATACTCCGCGGCACAAAAGCTAGGACTTTACCTAAATTTATTTGTGAATACTTTCTTTAGATTGAGCAGGTCAAGATACATGTAGTCCACTATAAAGACCTCGAGGAATATACGTACAAATAATGTTGAGAAATTAAAAGATGTTTTTAGGATCCTTCTGTACCATCTCATTTATTCCAGATACTCCGCGAAACAAAAGCTAGGACTTTACCTAAATTTATTTTAAAATACTTTTATTAGATTGAGCAGGTCAAGATACATGTAGTCCACTATAAAGAACTCGAGAAATATACGTACAAATAATGTTGAGAAATTAAAACATGTTTCTAGGATCCTTACGTACCATATTATTTATTTCAGATACTCCGCAACACAAAAGCTAGGACTTTACATAAATTTATTCTTATATACTTTCTTGGAATTGCGCAGGTCAAGATACATGTAGTCCACTATAAAGACCTTGAGAAATGTACGTACAAATAATGTTAAGAAATTAAAACATGTTTTCAGGATTCTTACGTACTATTTTATTTATTCCAGATACTCCGCGGCACAAAAGCTAGGACTTTACCTGAATTTATTTAAAAAATTTTTTTTTTAGATTAAACAGGTCAAGATACATGCAGTCCACTATAAAGACCTTCAGGAATATACGTACAAATAATGTTAAGAAATTAAAACTTGTTTTTAGGATCCTTACGTACCATCCTTTTTATTCAAGATACTCCGCGGCACAAAAGCTAGGACTTAACCTAAATTTATTTTTAAATACTTGCTTTAAATTAGGCAGGTCAAGAAACATGTAGTCCACTATAAAGACCTCAAGAAATATACGTACAAATAATGTTGAGAAAATAAAACATGTTTTCAGGATCCTTACGTACCATCTTATTTACTCCAGATACTTCGCAGGACAAAAGCTATGACTTTAACTAAATTTATTTTTAAATACTTTTTTTAGATTAAGCAGGTCAAGATACATGTAGTCCACTATGAAGACCTCGAGAAATATACGTACAAATGATGTTAAGCAATTTAAACTTGTGTTTAGGATCCTTCTGTACCATCTTATTAATTCAAAATACTCCGCGGCACAAAAGCTAGGACTTTACCTAAATTTATTTGTGAATACTTTCTTTAGATTGAGCAGGTCAAGATACATGTAGTCCACTATAAAGACCTCGAGGAATATACGTACAAATAATGTTGAGAAATTAAAAGATGTTTTTAGGATCCTTCTGTACTATCTTATTTATTCCAGATACTCCGCGGCACAAAAGCTAGGACTTTACCTAAATTTATTTTAAAATACTTTTTTCAGATTAGGCAGGTCAAGATACATGTAGTCCACCATAAAGACCTTGAGGAATATACGTACAAATAATGTTGAGAAATTAAAACATGTTTCTAGGATCCTGACGTACCATCTTATTTATTTTAGATACTTTGCGGAACAAAAGCTAGGACTTTATCTAAATTTATTTTTAAATACTTTTTTTAGATTGAGCAGGTCAAAAGACATGTGGTCCACTATAAAGACCTCGAGGAATATACGTACAAATAATGTTGAGAAATTAAAACATGTTTTTAGGATCCTTACGTACCATCATATTTATTCAAGATACTCCGCGGCACAAAAGCTAGGACTTTACCTAAATTTATTTTAAAAAATTTTTGTTAGATTGAGCAGGTCAAGAAACATGTAGTACACTATAAAGACCTCGAGAATTATACGTACAAATGATGTTAAGCAATTAAAACTTGTGTTTAGGATCCTTCTGTACCATCTTATTAATTCAAAATACTCCGCGGCACAAAAGCTAAGACTTTACCTAAATTTATTTGTGAATACTTTCTTTAGATTGAGCAACTCAAGATACATGTAGTCCACAATAAAGACCTTGAGGAATATACGTACAAATAATGTTGAGAAATTAAAACATGTTTTCAGAATCCTTACGTACCATCTTATTTATTCCAGATACTCCGCGGAACATAAGCTAGGACTTTACCTAAATTTATTTTTTAATACTTTTTTTAGATTAAGCAGGTCAAGATACATGTAGTCCACTATAAAGACCTCGAGAAATATACGTACAAATGATGTTAAGCAATTAAAACTTGTGTTTAGGATCCTTCTGTACCATCTTATTAATTCAAAATACTCCGCGGCACAAAAGCTAGGACTTTACCTAAATTTATTTGTGAATACTTTCTTTAGATTGAGCAGGTCAAGATACATGTAGTCCACTATAAAGACCTCGAGGAATATACGTACAAATAATGTTGAGAAATTAAAAGATGTTTTTAGGATCCTTCTGTACTATCTTATTTATTCCAGATACTCCGCGGCACAAAAGCTAGGACTTTACCTAAATTTATTTTAAAATACTTTTTTCAGATTAGGCAGGTCAAGATACATGTAGTCCACCATAAAGACCTTGAGGAATATACGTACAAATAATGTTGAGAAATTAAAACATGTTTCTAGGATCCTGACGTACCATCTTATTTATTTTAGATACTTTGCGGAACAAAAGCTAGGACTTTATCTAAATTTATTTTTAAATACTTTTTTTAGATTGAGCAGGTCAAAAGACATGTGGTCCACTATAAAGACCTCGAGGAATATACGTACAAATAATGTTGAGAAATTAAAACATGTTTTTAGGATCCTTACGTACCATCATATTTATTCAAGATACTCCGCGGCACAAAAGCTAGGACTTTACCTAAATTTATTTTAAAAAATTTTTGTTAGATTGAGCAGGTCAAGAAACATGTAGTACACTATAAAGACCTCGAGAATTATACGTACAAATGATGTTAAGCAATTAAAACTTGTGTTTAGGATCCTTCTGTACCATCTTATTAATTCAAAATACTCCGCGGCACAAAAGCTAAGACTTTACCTAAATTTATTTGTGAATACTTTCTTTAGATTGAGCAACTCAAGATACATGTAGTCCACAATAAAGACCTTGAGGAATATACGTACAAATAATGTTGAGAAATTAAAACATGTTTTTAGAATCCTTACGTACCATCTTATTTATTCCAGATACTCCGCGGAACATAAGCTAGGACTTTACCTAAATTTATTTTTTAATACTTTTTTTAGATTAAGCAGGTCAAGATACATGTAGTCCACTATAAAGACCTCGAGAAATATACGTACAAATGATGTTAAGCAATTAAAACTTGTGTTTAGGATCCTTCTGTACCATCTTATTAATTCAAAATACTCCGCGGCACAAAAGCTAGGACTTTACCTAAATTTATTTTTCAATACTTTCTTTAGATTGAGCAGGTCAAGATACATGTAGTCCACTATAAAGACCTCGAGAAATATACGTACAAATAATGTTGAGAAATTAAAAGGTGTTTTTAGGATCCTTCTGTACCATCTTATTTATTCCAGATACTCCGCGGCACAAAAGCTAGGACTTTACCTAAATTTATTTTTAAATACTTTTTTTAGATTGAGCAGGTCAAGATACATGTAGTCCACTATATAGACCTCGAGGAATATACGTACAAATAATGTTGAGAAATTAAAACATGTTTTTAGGATCCTTACGTACCATCTTATTTATTTTAAATACTTCGCGAAACAAAAGCTAGGACTTTATCTGAATTTATTTTTAAATACTTTTTTTAGATTAAGCAGGTCAAAAAACATGTGGTCCACTATGAAGACCTCGAGGAATATACGTACAAATAATGTTGAGAAATTAAAACATGTTTTTAGGATCCTTACGTACCATCTCATTTATTCAAGATACTCCGCGGCACAAAAGCTAGGACTTACCCTGAATTTATTTGTGAATACTTTCTTTAGATTGAGCAGGTCAAGATACATGTAGTCCACTATAAAGACCTTGAGAAATATACGTACAAATAATGTTGAGAAATTAAAACATGTTTTTAGGATCTTTACGTACCATCTTATTTATTCCAGATACTCCGTAGAACATAGGCTAGGACTTTACCTAAATTTATTTTTAAATACTTTTTTTAGATTAAGCAGGTCAAGATACATGTAGTCCACTATGAAGACCTCAGGGAATATACGTACAAATAATTTTAAAAAATTAAAACATGTTTTTAGGATCCTTACGTACTATCCTATTTATTCCAGATACTCCGCAGCACAAAAGCTAGAACTTTACCTAAATTCATTTTAAAATACTTTTTTTAAATTAGGCAGGTCAAGATACATGTAGTCCACCATGAAGATCTTTAGGAATATACGTACAAATAATGTTGAGAAATTAAAACATGTTTCTAGGATCCTGACGTACCATCTTATTTATTTTAGATACTTCGCGGAACAAAAGCTAGGACTTTATCTAAATTTATTTTTAAATACTTTTTTTAGATTGAGCAGGTCAAAAGACATGTGGTCCACTATGAAGACCTCGAGAAATATACGTACAAATAATGTTGAGAAATTAAAACATGTTTTTAGGATCCTTACGTACCATCATATTTATTCAAAATACTGCGCGGCACAAAAGCTAGGACTAAACCTAAATTTATTTTAAAAATTTTTTGTTAGATTGAGCAGGTCAAGATACATGTAGTACACTATAAAGACCTCGAGGAATATAAGTACAAATGATGTTAAGCAATTAAAACTTGTGTTTAGGATCCTTCTGTACCATCTTATTAATTCAAAATACTCCGCGGCACAAAAGCTAGGACTTTACCTAAATTTATTTGTGAATACTTTCTTTAGATTGAGCAGGTCAAGATACATGTAGTCCACTATAAAGACCTCGAGGAATATACGTACAAATAATGTTGAGAAATTAAAAGATGTTTTTAGGATCCTTCTGTACCATCTCATTTATTCCAGATACTCCGCGAAACAAAAGCTAGGACTTAACCTAAATTTATTTTTAAATACTTTTATTAGATTGAGCAGGTCAAGATACATGTAGTCCACTATAATGACCTCAAGGAATATACGTACAAATAATGTTGAGAAATTAAAACATGTTTCTAGGATCCTTACGTACCATATTATTTATTTCAGATACTCCGCAACACAAAAGCTAGGACTTTACATAAATTTATTCTTATATACTTTCTTGGAATTGCGCAGGTCAAGATACATGTAGTCCACTATAAAGACCTTAAGAAATGTACGTACAAATAATGTTAAGAAATTAAAACATGTTTTCAGGATTCTTACGTACTATTTTATTTATTCCAGATACTCCGCGGCACAAAAGCTAGGACTTTACCTGAATTTATTTAAAAAATTTTTTTTTTAGATTAAACAGGTCAAGATACATGCAGTCCACTATAAAGACCTTCAGGAATATACGTACAAATAATGTTAAGAAATTAAAACTTGTTTTTAGGATCCTTACGTACCATCCTTTTTATTCAAGATACTCCGCGGCACAAAAGCTAGGACTTAACCTAAATTTATTTTTAAATACTTGCTTTAAATTAGGCAGGTCAAGAAACATGTAGTCCACTATAAAGACCTCAAGAAATATACGTACAAATAATGTTGAGAAAATAAAACATGTTTTCAGGATCCTTACGTACCATCTTATTTACTCCAGATACTTCGCAGGACAAAAGCTATGACTTTAACTAAATTTATTTTTAAATACTTTTTTTAGATTAAGCAGGTCAAGATACATGTAGTCCACTATGAAGACCTCGAGAAATATACGTACAAATGATGTTAAGCAATTTAAACTTGTGTTTAGGATCCTTCTGTACCATCTTATTAATTCAAAATACTCCGCGGCACAAAAGCTAGGACTTTACCTAAATTTATTTGTGAATACTTTCTTTAGATTGAGCAGGTCAAGATACATGTAGTCCACTATAAAGACCTCGAGGAATATACGTACAAATAATGTTGAGAAATTAAAAGATGTTTTTAGGATCCTTCTGTACTATCTTATTTATTAAAGATACTCCGCGGCACAAAAGCTAGGACTTTACCTAAATTTATTTTAAAATACTTTTTTCAGATTAGGCAGGTCAAGATACATGTAGTCCACCATAAAGACCTTGAGGAATATACGTACAAATAATGTTGAGAAATTAAAACATGTTTCTAGGATCCTGACGTACCATCTTATCTATTTTAGATACTTTGCGGAACAAAAGCTAGGACTTTATCTAAATTTATTTTTAAATACTTTTTTTAGATTGAGCAGGTCAAAAGACATGTGGTCCACTATAAAGACCTCGAGGAATATACGTACAAATAATGTTGAGAAATTAAAACATGTTTTTAGGATCCTTACGTACCATCATATTTATTCAAGATACTCCGCGGCACAAAAGCTAGGACTTTACCTAAATTTATTTTAAAAAATTTTTGTTAGATTGAGCAGGTCAAGAAACATGTAGTACACTATAAAGACCTCGAGGAATATACGTACAAATGATGTTAAGCAATTAAAACTTGTGTTTAGGATCCTTCTGTACCATCTTATTAATTCAAAATACTCCGCGGCACAAAAGCTAAGACTTTACCTAAATTTATTTGTGAATACTTTCTTTAGATTGAGCAACTCAAGATACATGTAGTGCACAATAAAGACCTTGAGGAATATACGTACAAATAATGTTGAGAAATTAAAACATGTTTTCAGAATCCTTACGTACCATCTTATTTATTCCAGATACTCCGCGGAACATAAGCTAGGACTTTACCTAAATTTATTTTTAAATACTTTTTTTAGATTAAGCAGGTCAAGATACATGTAGTCCACTATAAAGACCTCGAGAAATATACGTACAAATGATGTTAAGCAATTAAAACTTGTGTTTAGGATCCTTCTGTACCATCTTATTAATTCAAAATACTCCGCGGCACAAAAGCTAGGACTTTACCTAAATTTATTTGTGAATACTTTCTTTAGATTGAGCAGGTCAAGATACATGTAGTCCACTATAAAGACCTCGAGAAATATACGTACAAATAATGTTGAGAAATTAAAAGGTGTTTTTAGGATCCTTCTGTACCATCTTATTTATTCCAGATACTCCGCGGCACAAAAGCTAGGACTTTACCTAAATTTATTTTTAAATACTTTTTTTAGATTGAGCAGGTCAAGATACATGTAGTCCACTATATAGACCTCGAGGAATATACGTACAAATAATGTTGAGAAATTAAAACATGTTTTTAGGATCCTTACGTACCATCTTATTTATTTTAAATACTTCGCGAAACAAAAGCTAGGACTTTATCTGAATTTATTTTTAAATACTTTTTTTAGATTAAGCAGGTCAAAAGACATGTGGTCCACTATGAAGACCTCGAGGAATATACGTACAAATAATGTTGAGAAATTAAAACATGTTTTTAGGATCCTTACGTACCATCTCATTTATTCAAGATACTCCGCGGCACAAAAGCTAGGACTTACCCTGAATTTATTTGTAAATACTTTCTTTAGATTGAGCAGGTCAAGATACATGTAGTCCACTATAAAGACCTTGAGAAATATACGTACAAATAATGTTGAGAAATTAAAACATGTTTTTAGGATCTTTACGTACCATCTTATTTATTCCAGATACTCCGTAGAACATAGGCTAGGACTTTACCTAAATTTATTTTTAAATACTTTTTTTAGATTAAGCAGGTCAAGATACATGTAGTCCACTATGAAGACCTCAGGGAATATACGTACAAATAATTTTAAAAAATTAAAACATGTTTTTAGGATCCTTACGTACTATCCTATTTATTCCAGATACTCCGCAGCACAAAAGCTAGAACTTTACCTAAATTCATTTTAAAATACTTTTTTTAAATTAGGCAGGTCAAGATACATGTAGTCCACCATGAAGATCTTTAGGAATATACGTACAAATAATGTTGAGAAATTAAAACATGTTTCTAGGATCCTGACGTACCATCTTATTTATTTTAGATACTTCGCGGAACAAAAGCTAGGACTTTATCTAAATTTATTTTTAAATACTTTTTTTAGATTGAGCAGGTCAAAAGACATGTGGTCCACTATGAAGACCTCGAGAAATATACGTACAAATAATGTTGAGAAATTAAAACATGTTTTTAGGATCCTTACGTACCATCATATTTATTCAAAATACTGCGCGGCACAAAAGCTAGGACTAAACCTAAATTTATTTTAAAAATTTTTTGTTAGATTGAGCAGGTCAAGATACATGTAGTACACTATAAAGACCTCGAGGAATATAAGTACAAATGATGTTAAGCAATTAAAACTTGTGTTTAGGATCCTTCTGTACCATCTTATTAATTCAAAATACTCCGCGGCACAAAAGCTAGGACTTTACCTAAATTTATTTGTGAATACTTTCTTTAGATTAAGCAGGTCAAGATACATGTAGTCCACTATAAAGACCTCGAGGAATATACGTACAAATAATGTTGAGAAATTAAAAGATGTTTTTAGGATCCTTCTGTACCATCTCATTTATTCCAGATACTCCGCGAAACAAAAGCTAGGACTTTACCTAAATTTATTTTTAAATACTTTTATTAGATTGAGCAGGTCAAGATACATGTAGTCCACTATAATGACCTCAAGGAATATACGTACAAATAATGTTAAAAAATTAAAACATGTTTTTAGGATCCTTACGTACTATCCTATTTATTCCAGATACTCCGCAGCACAAAAGCTAGAACTTTACCTAAATTAATTTTAAAATACTTTTTTTAAATTAGGCAGGTCAAGATACATGTAGTCCACTATATAGACCTCGAGGAATATACGTACAAATAATGTTGAGAAATTAAAACATGTTTTTAGGATCCTTACGTACCATCTTATTTATTTTAAATACTTCGCGAAACAAAAGCTAGGACTTTATCTGAATTTATTTTTAAATACTTTTTTTAGATTAAGCAGGTCAAAAGACATGTGGTCCACTATGAAGACCTCGAGGAATATACGTACAAATAATGTTGAGAAATTAAAACATGTTTTTAGGATCCTTACGTACCATCTTATTTATTCAAGATACTCCGCGGCACAAAAGCTAGGACTTTACGTAAATTTATTTTAAAAAATTTTTGTTAGATTAAGCAGGTCAAGATACATGTAGTACACTATAAAGACCTCGAGGAATATACGTACACATGATGTTAAGAAATTAAAACTTGTGTTTAGGATCCTTCTGTACCATCTTATTTATTCAAAATACTCCGCGGCACAAAAGCTAGGACTTAACCTGAATTTATTTGTGAATACTTTCTTTAGATTGAGCAGGTCAAGATACATGTAGTCCACTATAAAGACCTTGAGGAATATACGTACAAATAATGTTGAAAAATTAAAACATGTTTTTAGGATCCTTACGTACTATCCTATTTATTCCAGATACTCCGCAGCACAAAAGCTAGAACTTTACCTAAATTCATTTTAAAATACTTTTTTTAAATTAGGCAGGTCAAGATACATGTAGTCCACCATGAAGATCTTTAGGAATATACGTACAAATAATGTTGAGAAATTAAAACATGTTTCTAGGATCCTGACGTACCATCTTATTTATTTTAGATACTTCGCGAAACAAAAGCTAGGACTTTATCTAAATTTATTTTTAAATACTTTTTTTAGATTGAGCAGGTCAAAAGACATGTGGTCCACTATGAAGACCTCGAGAAATATACGTACAAATAATGTTGAGAAATTAAAACATGTTTTTAGGATCCTTACGTACCATCATATTTATTCAAAATACTGCGCGGCACAAAACCTAGGACTAAACCTAAATTTATTTTAAAAATTTTTTGTTAGATTGAGCAGGTCAAGATACATGTAGTACACTATAAAGACCTCGAGGAATATAAGTACAAATGATGTTAAGCAATTAAAACTTGTGTTTAGGATCCTTCTGTACCATCTTATTAATTCAAAATACTCCGCGGCACAAAAGCTAGGACTTTACCTAAATTTATTTGTGAATACTTTCTTTAGATTGAGCAGGTCAAGATACATGTAGTCCACTATAAAGACCTCGAGGAATATACGTACAAATAATGTTGAGAAATTAAAAGATGTTTTTAGGATCCTTCTGTACCATCTCATTTATTCCAGATACTCCGCGAAACAAAAGCTAGGACTTTACCTAAATTTATTTTTAAATACTTTTATTAGATTGAGCAGGTCAAGATACATGTAGTCCACTATAAAGAACTCGAGAAATATACGTACAAATAATGTTGAGAAATTAAAACATGTTTCTAGGATCCTTACGTACCATATTATTTATTTCAGATACTCCGCAACACAAAAGCTAGGACTTTACATAAATTTATTCTTATATACTTTCTTGGAATTGCGCAGGTCAAGATACATGTAGTCCACTATAAAGACCTTGAGAAATGTACGTACAAATAATGTTAAGAAATTAAAACATGTTTTCAGGATTCTTACGTACTATTTTATTTATTCCAGATACTCCGCGGCACAAAAGCTAGGACTTTACCTGAATTTATTTAAAAAATTTTTTTTTTAGATTAAACAGGTCAAGATACATGCAGTCCACTATAAAGACCTTCAGGAATATACGTACAAATAATGTTAAGAAATTAAAACTTGTTTTTAGGATCCTTACGTACCATCCTTTTTATTCAAGATACTCCGCGGCACAAAAGCTAGGACTTAACCTAAATTTATTTTTAAATACTTGCTTTAAATTAGGCAGGTCAAGAAACATGTAGTCCACTATAAAGACCTCAAGAAATATACGTACAAATAATGTTGAGAAAATAAAACATGTTTTCAGGATCCTTACGTACCATCTTATTTACTCCAGATACTTCGCAGGACAAAAGCTATGACTTTAACTAAATTTATTTTTAAATACTTTTTTTAGATTAAGCAGGTCAAGATACATGTAGTCCACTATGAAGACCTCGAGAAATATACGTACAAATGATGTTAAGCAATTTAAACTTGTGTTTAGGATCCTTCTGTACCATCTTATTAATTCAAAATACTCCGCGGCACAAAAGCTAGGACTTTACCTAAATTTATTTGTGAATACTTTCTTTAGATTGAGCAGGTCAAGATACATGTAGTCCACTATAAAGACCTCGAGGAATATACGTACAAATAATGTTGAGAAATTAAAAGATGTTTTTAGGATCCTTCTGTACTATCTTATTTATTCCAGATACTCCGCGGCACAAAAGCTAGGACTTTACCTAAATTTATTTTAAAATACTTTTTTCAGATTAGGCAGGTCAAGATACATGTAGTCCACCATAAAGACCTTGAGGAATATACGTACAAATAATGTTGAGAAATTAAAACATGTTTCTAGGATCCTGACGTACCATCTTATTTATTTTAGATACTTTGCGGAACAAAAGCTAGGACTTTATCTAAATTTATTTTTAAATACTTTTTTTAGATTGAGCAGGTCAAAAGACATGTGGTCCACTATAAAGACCTCGAGGAATATACGTACAAATAATGTTGAGAAATTAAAACATGTTTTTAGGATCCTTACGTACCATCATATTTATTCAAGATACTCCGCGGCACAAAAGCTAGGACTTTACCTAAATTTATTTTAAAAAATTTTTGTTAGATTGAGCAGGTCAAGAAACATGTAGTACACTATAAAGACCTCGAGGAATATACGTACAAATGATGTTAAGCAATTAAAACTTGTGTTTAGGATCCTTCTGTACCATCTTATTAATTCAAAATACTCCGCGGCACAAAAGCTAAGACTTTACCTAAATTTATTTGTGAATACTTTCTTTAGATTGAGCAACTCAAGATACATGTAGTCCACAATAAAGACCTTGAGGAATATACGTACAAATAATGTTGAGAAATTAAAACATGTTTTCAGAATCCTTACGTACCATCTTATTTATTCCAGATACTCCGCGGAACATAAGCTAGGACTTTACCTAAATTTATTTTTAAATACTTTTTTTAGATTAAGCAGGTCAAGATACATGTAGTCCACTATAAAGACCTCGAGAAATATACGTACAAATGATATTAAGCAATTAAAACTTGTGTTTAGGATCCTTCTGTACCATCTTATTAATTCAAAATACTCCGCGGCACAAAAGCTAGGACTTTACCTAAATTTATTTTTAAATACTTTCTTTAGATTGAGCAGGTCAAGATACATGTAGTCCACTATAAAGACCTCGAGAAATATACGTACAAATAATGTTGAGAAATTAAAAGGTGTTTTTAGGATCCTTCTGTACCATCTTATTTATTCCAGATACTCCGCGGCACAAAAGCTAGGACTTTACCTAAATTTATTTTTAAATACTTTTTTTAGATTGAGCAGGTCAAGATACATGTAGTCCACTATATAGACCTCGAGGAATATACGTACAAATAATGTTGAGAAATTAAAACATGTTTTTAGGATCCTTACGTACCATCTTATTTATTTTAAATACTTCGCGAAACAAAAGCTAGGACTTTATCTGAATTTATTTTTAAATACTTTTTTTAGATTAAGCAGGTCAAAAGACATGTGGTCCACTATGAAGACCTCGAGGAATATACGTACAAATAATGTTGAGAAATTAAAACATGTTTTTAGGATCCTTACGTACCATCTCATTTATTCAAGATACTCCGCGGCACAAAAGCTAGGACTTACCCTGAATTTATTTGTGAATACTTTCTTTAGATTGAGCAGGTCAAGATACATGTAGTCCACTATAAAGACCTTGAGAAATATACGTACAAATAATGTTGAGAAATTAAAACATGTTTTTAGGATCTTTACGTACCATCTTATTTATTCCAGATACTCCGTAGAACATAGGCTAGGACTTTACCTAAATTTATTTTTAAATACTTTTTTTAGATTAAGCAGGTCAAGATACATGTAGTCCACTATGAAGACCTCAGGGAATATACGTACAAATAATTTTAAAAAATTAAAACATGTTTTTAGGATCCTTACGTACTATCCTATTTATTCCAGATACTCCGCAGCACAAAAGCTAGAACTTTACCTAAATTCATTTTAAAATACTTTTTTTAAATTAGGCAGGTCAAGATACATGTAGTCCACCATGAAGATCTTTAGGAATATACGTACAAATAATGTTGAGAAATTAAAACATGTTTCTAGGATCCTGACGTACCATCTTATTTATTTTAGATACTTCGCGGAACAAAAGCTAGGACTTTATCTAAATTTATTTTTAAATACTTTTTTTAGATTGAGCAGGTCAAAAGACATGTGGTCCACTATGAAGACCTCGAGAAATATACGTACAAATAATGTTGAGAAATTAAAACATGTTTTTAGGATCCTTACGTACCATCATATTTATTCAAAATACTGCGCGGCACAAAAGCTAGGACTAAACCTAAATTTATTTCAAAAATTTTTTGTTAGATTGAGCAGGTCAAGATACATGTAGTACACTATAAAGACCTCGAGGAATATAAGTACAAATGATGTTAAGCAATTAAACATTGTGTTTAGGATCCTTCAGTACCATCTTATTAATTCAAAATACTCCGCGGCACAAAAGCTAGGACTTTACCTAAATTTATTTGTGAATACTTTCTTTAGATTGAGCAGGTCAAGATACATGTAGTCCACTATAAAGACCTCGAGGAATATACGTACAAATAATGTTGAGAAATTAAAAGATGTTTTTAGGATCCTTCTGTACCATCTCATTTATTCCAGATACTCCGCGAAACAAAAGCTAGGACTTTACCTAAATTTATTTTTAAATACTTTTATTAGATTGAGCAGGTCAAGATACATGTAGTCCACTATAATGACCTCAAGGAATATACGTACAAATAATGTTGAGAAATTAAAACATGTTTCTAGGATCCTTACGTACCATATTATTTATTTCAGATACTCCGCAACACAAAAGCTAGGACTTTACATAAATTTATTCTTATATACTTTCTTGGAATTGCGCAGGTCAAGATACATGTAGTTCACTATAAAGACCTTGAGAAATGTACGTACAAATAATGTTAAGAAATTAAAACATGTTTTCAGGATTCTTACGTACTATTTTATTTATTCCAGATACTCCGCGGCACAAAAGCTAGGACTTTACCTGAATTTATTTAAAAAATTTTTTTTTTAGATTAAACAGGTCAAGATACATGCAGTCCACTATAAAGACCTTCAGGAATATACGTACAAATAATGTTAAGAAATTAAAACTTGTTTTTAGGATCCTTACGTACCATCCTTTTTATTCAAGATACTCCGCGGCACAAAAGCTAGGACTTAACCTAAATTTATTTTTAAATACTTGCTTTAAATTAGGCAGGTCAAGAAACATGTAGTCCACTATAAAGACCTCAAGAAATATACGTACAAATAATGTTGAGAAAATAAAACATGTTTTCAGGATCCTTACGTACTATCTTATTTACTCCAGATACTTCGCAGGACAAAAGCTATGACTTTAACTAAATTTATTTTTAAATACTTTTTTTAGATTAAGCAGGTCAAGATACATGTAGTCCACTATGAAGACCTCGAGAAATATACGTACAAATGATGTTAAGCAATTTAAACTTGTGTTTAGGATCCTTCTGTACCATCTTATTAATTCAAAATACTCCGCGGCACAAAAGCTAGGACTTTACCTAAATTTATTTGTGAATACTTTCTTTAGATTGAGCAGGTCAAGATACATGTAGTCCACTATAAAGACCTCGAGGAATATACGTACAAATAATGTTGAGAAATTAAAAGATGTTTTTAGGATCCTTCTGTACTATCTTATTTATTCCAGATACTCCGCGGCACAAAAGCTAGGACTTTACCTAAATTTATTTTAAAATACTTTTTTCAGATTAGGCAGGTCAAGATACATGTAGTCCACCATAAAGACCTTGAGGAATATACGTACAAATAATGTTGAGAAATTAAAACATGTTTCTAGGATCCTGACGTACCATCTTATTTATTTTAGATACTTTGCGGAACAAAAGCTAGGACTTTATCTAAATTTATTTTTAAATACTTTTTTTAGATTGAGCAGGTCAAAAGACATGTGGTCCACTATAAAGACCTCGAGGAATATACGTACAAATAATGTTGAGAAATTAAAACATGTTTTCAGAATCCTTACGTACCATCTTATTTATTCCAGATACTCCGCGGAACATAAGCTAGGACTTTACCTAAATTTATTTTGAAATACTTTTTTTAGATTAAGCAGGTCAAGATACATGTAGTCCACTATAAAGACCTCGAGAAATATACGTACAAATGATGTTAAGCAATTAAAACTTGTGTTTAGGATCCTTCTGTACCATCTTATTAATTCAAAATACTCCGCGGCACAAAAGCTAGGACTTTACCTAAATTTATTTTTAAATACTTTCTTTAGATTGAGCAGGTCAAGATACATGTAGTCCAGTATAAAGACCTCGAGAAATATACGTACAAATAATGTTGAGAAATTAAAAGGTGTTTTTAGGATCCTTCTGTACCATCTTATTTATTCCAGATACTCCGCGGCACAAAAGCTAGGACTTTACCTAAATTTATTTTTAAATACTTTTTTTAGATTGAGCAGGTCAAGATACATGTAGTCCACTATATAGACCTCGAGGAATATACGTACAAATAATGTTGAGAAATTAAAACATGTTTTTAGGATCCTTACGTACCATCTTATTTATTTTAAATACTTCGCGAAACAAAAGCTAGGACTTTATCTGAATTTATTTTTAAATACTTTTTTTAGATTAAGCAGGTCAAAAGACATGTGGTCCACTATGAAGACCTCGAGGAATATACGTACAAATAATGTTGAGAAATTAAAACATGTTTTTAGGATCCTTACGTACCATCTCATTTATTCAAGATACTCCGCGGCACAAAAGCTAGGACTTACCCTGAATTTATTTGTGAATACTTTCTTTAGATTGAGCAGGTCAAGATACATGTAGTCCACTATAAAGACCTTGAGAAATATACGTACAAATAATGTTGAGAAATTAAAACATGTTTTTAGGATCTTTACGTACCATCTTATTTATTCCAGATACTCCGTAGAACATAGGCTAGGACTTTACCTAAATTTATTTTTAAATACTTTTTTTAGATTAAGCAGGTCAAGATACATGTAGTCCACTATGAAGACCTCAGGGAATATACGTACAAATAATTTTAAAAAATTAAAACATGTTTTTAGGATCCTTACGTACTATCCTATTTATTCCAGATACTCCGCAGCACAAAAGCTAGAACTTTACCTAAATTCATTTTAAAATACTTTTTTTAAATTAGGCAGGTCAAGATACATGTAGTCCACCATGAAGATCTTTAGGAATATACGTACAAATAATGTTGAGAAATTAAAACATGTTTCTAGGATCCTGACGTACCATCTTATTTATTTTAGATACTTCGCGGAACAAAAGCTAGGACTTTATCTAAATTTATTTTTAAATACTTTTTTTAGATTGAGCAGGTCAAAAGACATGTGGTCCACTATGAAGACCTCGAGAAATATACGTACAAATAATGTTGAGAAATTAAAACATGTTTTTAGGATCCTTACGTACCATCATATTTATTCAAAATACTGCGCGGCACAAAAGCTAGGACTAAACCTAAATTTATTTTAAAAATTTTTTGTTAGATTGAGCAGGTCAAGATACATGTAGTACACTATAAAGACCTCGAGGAATATAAGTACAAATGATGTTAAGCTATTAAAACTTGTGTTTAGGATCCTTCTGTACCATCTTATTAATTCAAAATACTCCGCGGCACAAAAGCTAGGACTTTACCTAAATTTATTTGTGAATACTTTCTTTAGATTAAGCAGGTCAAGATACATGTAGTCCACTATAAAGACCTCGAGGAATATACGTACAAATAATGTTGAGAAATTAAAAGATGTTTTTAGGATCCTTCTGTACCATCTCATTTATTCCAGATACTCCGCGAAACAAAAGCTAGGACTTTACCTAAATTTATTTTTAAATACTTTTATTAGATTGAGCAGGTCAAGATACATGTAGTCCACTATAATGACCTCAAGGAATATACGTACAAATAATGTTAAAAAATTAAAACATGTTTTTAGGATCCTTACGTACTATCCTATTTATTCCAGATACTCCGCAGCACAAAAGCTAGAACTTTACCTAAATTCATTTTAAAATACTTTTTTTAAATTAGGCAGGTCAAGATACATGTAGTCCACTATATAGACCTCGAGGAATATACGTACAAATAATGTTGAGAAATTAAAACATGTTTTTAGGATCCTTACGTACCATCTTATTTATTTTTAATACTTCGCGAAACAAAAGCTAGGACTTTATCTGAATTTATTTTTAAATACTTTTTTTAGATTAAGCAGGTCAAAAGACATGTGGTCCACTATGAAGACCTCGAGGAATATACGTACAAATAATGTTGAGAAATTAAAACATGTTTTTAGGATCCTTACGTACCATCTTATTTATTCAAGATACTCCGCGGCACAAAAGCTAGGACTTTACGTAAATTTATTTTAAAAAATTTTTGTTAGATTAAGCAGGTCAAGATACATGTAGTACACTATAAAGACCTCGAGGAATATACGTACACATGATGTTAAGAAATTAAAACTTGTGTTTAGGATCCTTCTGTACCATCTTATTTATTCAAAATACTCCGCGGCACAAAAGCTAGGACTTAACCTGAATTTATTTGTGAATACTTTCTTTAGATTGAGCAGGTCAAGATACATGTAGTCCACTATAAAGACCTTGAGGAATATACGTACAAATAATGTTGAAAAATTAAAACATGTTTTTAGGATCCTTACGTACTATCCTATTTATTCCAGATACTCCGCAGCACAAAAGCTAGAACTTTACCTAAATTCATTTTAAAATACTTTTTTTAAATTAGGCAGGTCAAGATACATGTAGTCCACCATGAAGATCTTTAGGAATATACGTACAAATAATGTTGAGAAATTAAAACATGTTTCTAGGATCCTGACGTACCATCTTATTTATTTTAGATACTTCGCGGAACAAAAGCTAGGACTTTATCTAAATTTATTTTTAAATACTTTTTTTAGATTGAGCAGGTCAAAAGACATGTGGTCCACTATGAAGACCTCGAGAAATATACGTACAAATAATGTTGAGAAATTAAAACATGTTTTTAGGATCCTTACGTACCATCATATTTATTCAAAATACTGCGCGGCACAAAAGCTAGGACTAAACCTAAATTTATTTTAAAAATTTTTTGTTAGATTGAGCAGGTCAAGATACATGTAGTACACTATAAAGACCTCGAGGAATATAAGTACAAATGATGTTAAGCAATTAAAACTTGTGTTTAGGATCCTTCTGTACCATCTTATTAATTCAAAATACTCCGCGGCACAAAAGCTAGGACTTTACCTAAATTTATTTGTGAATACTTTCTTTAGATTGAGCAGGTCAAGATACATGTAGTCCACTATAAAGACCTCGAGGAATATACGTACAAATAATGTTGAGAAATTAAAAGATGTTTTTAGGATCCTTCTGTACCATCTCATTTATTCCAGATACTCCGCGAAACAAAAGCTAGGACTTTACCTAAATTTATTTTTAAATACTTTTATTAGATTGAGCAGGTCAAGATACATGTAGTCCACTATAAAGAACTCGAGAAATATACGTACAAATAATGTTGAGAAATTAAAACATGTTTCTAGGATCCTTACGTACCATATTATTTATTTCAGATACTCCGCAACACAAAAGCTAGGACTTTACATAAATTTATTCTTATATACTTTCTTGGAATTGCGCAGGTCAAGATACATGTAGTCCACTATAAAGACCTTGAGAAATGTACGTACAAATAATGTTAAGAAATTAAAACATGTTTTCAGGATTCTTACGTACTATTTTATTTATTCCAGATACTCCGCGGCACAAAAGCTAGGACTTTACCTGAATTTATTTAAAAAATTTTTTTTTTAGATTAAACAGGTCAAGATACATGCAGTCCACTATAAAGACCTTCAGCAATATATATGTACAAATAATGTTAAGAAATTAAAACTTGTTTTTAGGATCCTTACGTACCATCCTTTTTATTCAAGATACTCCGCGGCACAAAAGCTAGGACTTAACCTAAATTTATTTTTAAATACTTGCTTTAAATTAGGCAGGTCAAGAAACATGTAGTCCACTATAAAGACCTCAAGAAATATACGTACAAATAATGTTGAGAAAATAAAACATGTTTTCAGGATCCTTACGTACCATCTTATTTACTCCAGATACTTCGCAGGACAAAAGCTATGACTTTAACTAAATTTATTTTTAAATACTTTTTTTAGATTAAGCAGGTCAAGATACATGTAGTCCACTATGAAGACCTCGAGAAATATACGTACAAATGATGTTAAGCAATTTAAACTTGTGTTTAGGATCCTTCTGTACCATCTTATTAATTCAAAATACTCCGCGGCACAAAAGCTAGGACTTTACCTAAATTTATTTGTGAATACTTTCTTTAGATTGAGCAGGTCAAGATACATGTAGTCCACTATAAAGACCTCGAGAAATATACGTACAAATAATGTTGAGAAATTAAAAGATGTTTTTAGGATCCTTCTGTACTATCTTATTTATTCCAGATACTCCGCGGCACAAAAGCTAGGACTTTACCTAAATTTATTTTAAAATACTTTTTTCAGATTAGGCAGGTCAAGATACATGTAGTCCACCATAAAGACCTTGAGGAATATACGTACAAATAATGTTGAGAAATTAAAACATGTTTCTAGGATCCTGACGTACCATCTTATTTATTTTAGATACTTTGCGGAACAAAAGCTAGGACTTTATCTAAATTTATTTTTAAATACTTTTTTTAGATTGAGCAGGTCAAAAGACATGTGGTCCACTATAAAGACCTCGAGGAATATACGTACAAATAATGTTGAGAAATTAAAACATGTTTTTAGGATCCTTACGTACCATCATATTTATTCAAGATACTCCGCGGCACAAAAGCTAGGACTTTACCTAAATTTATTTTAAAAAATTTTTGTTAGATTGAGCAGGTCAAGAAACATGTAGTACACTATAAAGACCTCGAGGAATATACGTACAAATGATGTTAAGCAATTAAAACTTGTGTTTAGGATCCTTCTGTACCATCTTATTAATTCAAAATACTCCGCGGCACAAAAGCTAAGACTTTACCTAAATTTATTTGTGAATACTTTCTTTAGATTGAGCAACTCGAGATACATGTAGTCCACAATAAAGACCTTGAGGAATATACGTACAAATAATGTTGAGAAATTAAAACATGTTTTCAGAATCCTTACGTACCATCTTATTTATTCCAGATACTCCGCGGAACATAAGCTAGGACTTTACCTAAATTTATTTTTAAATACTTTTTTTAGATTAAGCAGGTCAAGATACATGTAGTCCACTATAAAGACCTCGAGAAATATACGTACAAATGATGTTAAGCAATTAAAACTTGTGTTTAGGATCCTTCTGTACCATCTTATTAATTCAAAATACTCCGCGGCACAAAAGCTAGGACTTTACCTAAATTTATTTTTAAATACTTTCTTTAGATTGAGCAGGTCAAGATACATGTAGTCCACTATAAAGACCTCGAGAAATATACGTACAAATAATGTTGAGAAATTAAAAGGTGTTTTTAGGATCCTTCTGTACCATCTTATTTATTCCAGATACTCCGCGGCACAAAAGCTAGGACTTTACCTAAATTTATTTTTAAATACTTTTTTTAGATTGAGCAGGTCAAGATACATGTAGTCCACTATATAGACCTCGAGGAATATACGTACAAATAATGTTGAGAAATTAAAACATGTTTTTAGGATCCTTACGTACCATCTTATTTATTTTAAATACTTCGCGAAACAAAAGCTAGGACTTTATCTGAATTTATTTTTAAATACTTTTTTTAGATTAAGCAGGTCAAAAGACATGTGGTCCACTATGAAGACCTCGAGGAATATACGTACAAATAATGTTGAGAAATTAAAACATGTTTTTAGGATCCTTACGTACCATCTCATTTATTCAAGATACTCCGCGGCACAAAAGCTAGGACTTACCCTGAATTTATTTGTGAATACTTTCTTTAGATTGAGCAGGTCAAGATACATGTAGTCCACTATAAAGACCTTGAGAAATATACGTACAAATAATGTTGAGAAATTAAAACATGTTTTTAGGATCTTTACGTACCATCTTATTTATTCCAGATACTCCGTAGAACATAGGCTAGGACTTTACCTAAATTTATTTTTAAATACTTTTTTTAGATTAAGCAGGTCAAGATACATGTAGTCCACTATGAAGACCTCAGGGAATATACGTACAAATAATTTTAAAAAATTAAAACATGTTTTTAGGATCCTTACGTACTATCCTATTTATTCCAGATACTCCGCAGCACAAAAGCTAGAACTTTACCTAAATTCATTTTAAAATACTTTTTTTAAATTAGGCAGGTCAAGATACATGTAGTCCACCATGAAGATCTTATGGAATATACGTACAAATAATGTTGAGAAATTAAAACATGTTTCTAGGATCCTGACGTACCATCTTATTTATTTTAGATACTTCGCGGAACAAAAGCTAGGACTTTATCTAAATTTATTTTTAAATACTTTTTTTAGATTGAGCAGGTCAAAAGACATGTGGTCCACTATGAAGACCTCGAGAAATATACGTACAAATAATGTTGAGAAATTAAAACATGTTTTTAGGATCCTTACGTACCATCATATTTATTCAAAATACTGCGCGGCACAAAAGCTAGGACTAAACCTAAATTTATTTTAAAAATTTTTTGTTAGATTGAGCAGGTCAAGATACATGTAGTACACTATAAAGACCTCGAGGAATATAAGTACAAATGATGTTAAGCAATTAAAACTTGTGTTTAGGATCCTTCTGTACCATCTTATTAATTCAAAATACTCCGCGGCACAAAAGCTAGGACTTTACCTAAATTTATTTGTGAATACTTTCTTTAGATTAAGCAGGTCAAGATACATGTAGTCCACTATAAAGACCTCGAGGAATATACGTACAAATAATGTTGAGAAATTAAAAGATGTTTTTAGGATCCTTCTGTACCATCTCATTTATTCCAGATACTCCGCGAAACAAAAGCTAGGACTTTACCTAAATTTATTTTTAAATACTTTTATTAGATTGAGCAGGTCAAGATACATGTAGTCCACTATAATGACCTCAAGGAATATACGTACAAATAATGTTAAAAAATTAAAACATGTTTTTAGGATCCTTACGTACTATCCTATTTATTCCAGATACTCCGCAGCACAAAAGCTAGAACTTTACCTAAATTCATTTTAAAATACTTTTTTTAAATTAGGCAGGTCAAGATACATGTAGTCCACTATATAGACCTCGAGGAATATACGTACAAATAATGTTGAGAAATTAAAACATGTTTTTAGGATCCTTACGTACCATCTTATTTATTTTAAATACTTCGCGAAACAAAAGCTAGGACTTTATCTGAATTTATTTTTAAATACTTTTTTTAGATTAAGCAGGTCAAAAGACATGTGGTCCACTATGAAGACCTCGAGGAATATACGTACAAATAATGTTGAGAAATTAAAACATGTTTTTAGGATCCTTACGTACCATCTTATTTATTCAAGATACTCCGCGGCACAAAAGCTAGGACTTTACGTAAATTTATTTTAAAAAATTTTTGTTAGATTAAGCAGGTCAAGATACATGTAGTACACTATAAAGACCTCGAGGAATATACGTACACATGATGTTAAGAAATTAAAACTTGTGTTTAGGATCCTTCTGTACCATCTTATTTATTCAAAATACTCCGCGGCACAAAAGCTAGGACTTAACCTGAATTTATTTGTGAATACTTTCTTTAGATTGAGCAGGTCAAGATACATGTAGTCCACTATAAAGACCTTGAGGAATATACGTACAAATAATGTTGAAAAATTAAAACATGTTTTTAGGATCCTTACGTACTATCCTATTTATTCCAGATACTCCGCAGCACAAAAGCTAGAACTTTACCTAAATTCATTTTAAAATACTTTTTTTAAATTAGGCAGGTCAAGATACATGTAGTCCACCATGAAGATCTTTAGGAATATACGTACAAATAATGTTGAGAAATTAAAACATGTTTCTAGGATCCTGACGTACCATCTTATTTATTTTAGATACTTCGCGGAACAAAAGCTAGGACTTTATCTAAATTTATTTTTAAATACTTTTTTTAGATTGAGCAGGTCAAAAGACATGTGGTCCACTATGAAGACCTCGAGAAATATACGTACAAATAATGTTGAGAAATTAAAACATGTTTTTAGGATCCTTACGTACCATCATATTTATTCAAAATACTGCGCGGCACAAAAGCTAGGACTAAACCTAAATTTATTTTAAAAATTTTTTGTTAGATTGAGCAGGTCAAGATACATGTAGTACACTATAAAGACCTCGAGGAATATAAGTACAAATGGTGTTAAGCAATTAAAACTTGTGTTTAGGATCCTTCTGTACCATCTTATTAATTCAAAATACTCCGCGGCACAAAAGCTAGGACTTTACCTAAATTTATTTGTGAATACTTTCTTTAGATTGAGCAGGTCAAGATACATGTAGTCCACTATAAAGACCTCGAGGAATATACGTACAAATAATGTTGAGAAATTAAAAGATGTTTTTAGGATCCTTCTGTACTATCTTATTTATTCCAGATACTCCGCGGCACAAAAGCTAGGACTTTACCTAAATTTATTTTAAAATACTTTTTTCAGATTAGGCAGGTCAAGATACATGTAGTCCACCATAAAGACCTTGAGGAATATACGTACAAATAATGTTGAGAAATTAAAACATGTTTCTAGGATCCTGACGTACCATCTTATTTATTTTAGATACTTTGCGGAACAAAAGCTAGGACTTTATCTAAATTTATTTTTAAATACTTTTTTTAGATTGAGCAGGTCAAAAGACATGTGGTCCACTATAAAGACCTCGAGGAATATACGTACAAATAATGTTGAGAAATTAAAACATGTTTTTAGGATCCTTACGTACCATCATATTTATTCAAGATACTCCGCGGCACAAAAGCTAGGACTTTACCTAAATTTATTTTAAAAAATTTTTGTTAGATTGAGCAGGTCAAGAAACATGTAGTACACTATAAAGACCTCGAGGAATATACGTACAAATGATGTTAAGCAATTAAAACTTGTGTTTAGGATCCTTCTGTACGATCTTATTAATTCAAAATACTCCGCGGCACAAAAGCTAAGACTTTACCTAAATTTATTTGTGAATACTTTCTTTAGATTGAGCAACTCAAGATACATGTAGTCCACAATAAAGACCTTGAGGAATATACGTACAAATAATGTTGAGAAATTAAAACATGTTTTCAGAATCCTTACGTACCATCTTATTTATTCCAGATACTCCGCGGAACATAAGCTAGGACTTTACCTAAATTTATTTTTAAATACTTTTTTTAGATTAAGCAGGTCAAGATACATGTAGTCCACTATAAAGACCTCGAGAAATATACGTACAAATGATGTTAAGCAATTAAAACTTGTGTTTAGGATCCTTCTGTACCATCTTATTAATTCAAAATACTCCGCGGCACAAAAGCTAGGACTTTACCTAAATTTATTTTTCAATACTTTCTTTAGATTGAGCAGGTCAAGATACATGTAGTCCACTATAAAGACCTCGAGAAATATACGTACAAATAATGTTGAGAAATTAAAAGGTGTTTTTAGGATCCTTCTGTACCATCTTATTTATTCCAGATACTATGCGGCACAAAAGCTAGGACTTTACCTAAATTTATTTTTAAATACTTTTTTTAGATTGAGCAGGTCAAGATACATGTAGTCCACTATATAGACCTCGAGGAATATACGTACAAATAATGTTGAGAAATTAAAACATGTTTTTAGGATCCTTACGTACCATCTTATTTATTTTAAATACTTCGCGAAACAAAAGCTAGGACTTTATCTGAATTTATTTTTAAATACTTTTTTTAGATTAAGCAGGTCAAAAGACATGTGGTCCACTATGAAGACCTCGAGGAATATACGTACAAATAATGTTGAGAAATTAAAACATGTTTTTAGGATCCTTACGTACCATCTCATTTATTCAAGATACTCCGCGGCACAAAAGCTAGGACTTACCCTGAATTTATTTGTGAATACTTTCTTTAGATTGAGCAGGTCAAGATACATGTAGTCCACTATAAAGACCTTGAGAAATATACGTACAAATAATGTTGAGAAATTAAAACATGTTTTTAGGATCTTTACGTACCATCTTATTTATTCCAGATACTCCGTAGAACATAGGCTAGGACTTTACCTAAATTTATTTTTAAATACTTTTTTTAGATTAAGCAGGTCAAGATACATGTAGTCCACTATGAAGACCTCAGGGAATATACGTACAAATAATTTTAAAAAATTAAAACATGTTTTTAGGATCCTTACGTACTATCCTATTTATTCCAGATACTCCGCAGCACAAAAGCTAGAACTTTACCTAAATTCATTTTAAAATACTTTTTTTAAATTAGGCAGGTCAAGATACATGTAGTCCACCATGAAGATCTTTAGGAATATACGTACAAATAATGTTGAGAAATTAAAACATGTTTCTAGGATCCTGACGTACCATCTTATTTATTTTAGATACTTCGCGGAACAAAAGCTAGGACTTTATCTAAATTTATTTTTAAATACTTTTTTTAGATTGAGCAGGTCAAAAGACATGTGGTCCACTATGAAGACCTCGAGAAATATACGTACAAATAATGTTGAGAAATTAAAACATGTTTTTAGGATCCTTACGTACCATCATATTTATTCAAAATACTGCGCGGCACAAAAGCTAGGACTAAACCTAAATTTATTTTAAAAATTTTTTGTTAGATTGAGCAGGTCAAGATACATGTAGTACACTATAAAGACCTCGAGGAATATAAGTACAAATGATGTTAAGCAATTAAAACTTGTGTTTAGGATCCTTCTGTACCATCTTATTAATTCAAAATACTCCGCGGCACAAAAGCTAGGACTTTACCTAAATTTATTTGTGAATACTTTCTTTAGATTGAGCAGGTCAAGATACATGTAGTCCACTATAAAGACCTCGAGGAATATACGTACAAATAATGTTGAGAAATTAAAAGATGTTTTTAGGATCCTTCTGTACCATCTCATTTATTCCAGATACTCCGCGAAACAAAAGCTAGGACTTTACCTAAATTTATTTTTAAATACTTTTATTAGATTGAGCAGGTCAAGATACATGTAGTCCACTATAATGACCTCAAGGAATATACGTACAAATAATGTTGAGAAATTAAAACATGTTTCTAGGATCCTTACGTACCATATTATTTATTTCAGATACTCCGCAACACAAAAGCTAGGACTTTACATAAATTTATTCTTATATACTTTCTTGGAATTGCGCAGGTCAAGATACATGTAGTCCACTATAAAGACCTTGAGAAATGTACGTACAAATAATGTTAAGAAATTAAAACATGTTTTCAGGATTCTTACGTACTATTTTATTTATTCCAGATACTCCGCGGCACAAAAGCTAGGACTTTACCTGAATTTATTTAAAAAATTTTTTTTTTAGATTAAACAGGTCAAGATACATGCAGTCCACTATAAAGACCTTCAGGAATATACGTACAAATAATGTTAAGAAATTAAAACTTGTTTTTAGGATCCTTACGTACCATCCTTTTTATTCAAGATACTCCGCGGCACAAAAGCTAGGACTTAACCTAAATTTATTTTTAAATACTTGCTTTAAATTAGGCAGGTCAAGAAACATGTAGTCCACTATAAAGACCTCAAGAAATATACGTACAAATAATGTTGAGAAAATAAAACATGTTTTCAGGATCCTTACGTACCATCTTATTTACTCCAGATACTTCGCAGGACAAAAGCTATGACTTTAACTAAATTTATTTTTAAATACTTTTTTTAAATTAAGCAGGTCAAGATACATGTAGTCCACTATGAAGACCTCGAGAAATATACGTACAAATGATGTTAAGCAATTTAAACTTGTGTTTAGGATCCTTCTGTACCATCTTATTAATTCAAAATACTCCGCGGCACAAAAGCTAGGACTTTACCTAAATTTATTTGTGAATACTTTCTTTAGATTGAGCAGGTCAAGATACATGTAGTCCACTATAAAGACCTCGAGGAATATACGTACAAATAATGTTGAGAAATTAAAAGATGTTTTTAGGATCCTTCTGTACTATCTTATTTATTCCAGATACTCCGCGGCACAAAAGCTAGGACTTTACCTAAATTTATTTTAAAATACTTTTTTCAGATTAGGCAGGTCAAGATACATGTAGTCCACCATAAAGACCTTGAGGAATATACGTACAAATAATGTTGAGAAATTAAAACATGTTTCTAGGATCCTGACGTACCATCTTATTTATTTTAGATACTTTGCGGAACAAAAGCTAGGACTTTATCTAAATTTATTTTTAAATACTTTTTTTAGATTGAGCAGGTCAAAAGACATGTGGTCCACTATAAAGACCTCGAGGAATATACGTACAAATAATGTTGAGAAATTAAAACATGTTTTTAGGATCCTTACGTACCATCATATTTATTCAAGATACTCCGCGGCACAAAAGCTAGGACTTTACCTAAATTTATTTTTAAAAATTTTTGTTAGATTGAGCAGGTCAAGAAACATGTAGTACACTATGAAGACCTCGAGGAATATACGTACAAATGATGTTAAGCAATTAAAACTTGTGTTTAGGATCCTTCTGTACCATCTTATTAATTCAAAATACTCCGCGGCACAAAAGCTAAGACTTTACCTAAATTTATTTGTGAATACTTTCTTTAGATTGAGCAACTCAAGATACATGTAGTCCACAATAAAGACCTTGAGGAATATACGTACAAATAATGTTGAGAAATTAAAACATGTTTTCAGAATCCTTACGTACCATCTTATTTATTCCAGATACTCCGCGGAACATAAGCTAGGACTTTACCTAAATTTATTTTTAAATACTTTTTTTAGATTAAGCAGGTCAAGATACATGTAGTCCACTATAAAGACCTCGAGAAATATACGTACAAATGATGTTAAGCAATTAAAACTTGTGTTTAGGATCCTTCTGTACCATCTTATTAATTCAAAATACTCCGCGGCACAAAAGCTAGGACTTTACCTAAATTTATTTTTCAATACTTTCTTTAGATTGAGCAGGTCAAGATACATGTAGTCCACTATAAAGACCTCGAGAAATATACGTACAAATAATGTTGAGAAATTAAAAGGTGTTTTTAGGATCCTTCTGTACCATCTTATTTATTCCAGATACTCCGCGGCACAAAAGCTAGGACTTTACCTAAATTTATTTTTAAATACTTTTTTTAGATTGAGCAGGTCAAGATACATGTAGTCCACTATATAGACCTCGAGGAATATACGTACAAATAATGTTGAGAAATTAAAACATGTTTTTAGGATCCTTACGTACCATCTTATTTATTTTAAATACTTCGCGAAACAAAAGCTAGGACTTTATCTGAATTTATTTTTAAATACTTTTTTTAGATTAAGCAGGTCAAAAGACATGTGGTCCACTATGAAGACCTCGAGGAATATACGTACAAATAATGTTGAGAAATTAAAACATGTTTTTAGGATCCTTACGTACCATCTCATTTATTCAAGATACTCCGCGGCACAAAAGCTAGGACTTACCCTGAATTTATTTGTGAATACTTTCTTTAGATTGAGCAGGTCAAGATACATGTAGTTCACTATAAAGACCTTGAGAAATATACGTACAAATAATGTTGAGAAATTAAAACATGTTTTTAGGATCTTTACGTACCATCTTATTTATTCCAGATACTCCGTAGAACATAGGCTAGGACTTTACCTAAATTTATTTTTAAATACTTTTTTTAGATTAAGCAGGTCAAGATACATGTAGTCCACTATGAAGACCTCAGGGAATATACGTACAAATAATTTTAAAAAATTAAAACATGTTTTTAGGATCCTTACGTACTATCCTATTTATTCCAGATACTCCGCAGCACAAAAGCTAGAACTTTACCTAAATTCATTTTAAAATACTTTTTTTAAATTAGGCAGGTCAAGATACATGTAGTCCACCATGAAGATCTTTAGGAATATACGTACAAATAATGTTGAGAAATTAAAACATGTTTCTAGGATCCTGACGTACCATCTTATTTATTTTAGATACTTCGCGGAACAAAAGCTAGGACTTTATCTAAATTTATTTTTAAATACTTTTTTTAGATTGAGCAGGTCAAAAGACATGTGGTCCACTATGAAGACCTCGAGAAATATACGTACAAATAATGTTGAGAAATTAAAACATGTTTTTAGGATCCTTACGTACCATCATATTTATTCAAAATACTGCGCGGCACAAAAGCTAGGACTAAACCTAAATTTATTTTAAAAATTTTTTGTTAGATTGAGCAGGTCAAGATACATGTAGTACACTATAAAGACCTCGAGGAATATAAGTACAAATGATGTTAAGCAATTAAAACTTGTGTTTAGGATCCTTCTGTACCATCTTATTAATTCAAAATACTCCGCGGCACAAAAGCTAGGACTTTACCTAAATTTATTTGTGAATACTTTCTTTAGATTAAGCAGGTCAAGATACATGTAGTCCACTATAAAGACCTCGAGGAATATACGTACAAATAATGTTGAGAAATTAAAAGATGTTTTTAGGATCCTTCTGTACCATCTCATTTATTCCAGATACTCCGCGAAACAAAAGCTAGGACTTTACCTAAATTTATTTTTAAATACTTTTATTGGATTGAGCAGGTCAAGATACATGTAGTCCACTATAATGACCTCAAGGAATATACGTACAAATAATGTTAAAAAATTAAAACATGTTTTTAGGATCCTTACGTACTATCCTATTTATTCTAGATACTCCGCAGCACAAAAGCTAGAACTTTACCTAAATTCATTTTAAAATACTTTTTTTAAATTAGGCAGGTCAAGATACATGTAGTCCACTATATAGACCTCGAGGAATATACGTACAAATAATGTTGAGAAATTAAAACATGTTTTTAGGATCCTTACGTACCATCTTATTTATTTTAAATACTTCGCGAAACAAAAGCTAGGACTTTATCTGAATTTATTTTTAAATACTTTTTTTAGATTAAGCAGGTCAAAAGACATGTGGTCCACTATGAAGACCTCGAGGAATATACGTACAAATAATGTTGAGAAATTAAAACATGTTTTTAGGATCCTTACGTACCATCTTATTTATTCAAGATACTCCGCGGCACAAAAGCTAGGACTTTACGTAAATTTATTTTAAAAAATTTTTGTTAGATTAAGCAGGTCAAGATACATGTAGTACACTATAAAGACCTCGAGGAATATACGTACACATGATGTTAAGAAATTAAAACTTGTGTTTAGGATCCTTCTGTACCATCTTATTTATTCAAAATACTCCGCGGCACAAAAGCTAGGACTTAACCTGAATTTATTTGTGAATACTTTCTTTAGATTGAGCAGGTCAAGATACATGTAGTCCACTATAAAGACCTTGAGGAATATACGTACAAATAATGTTGAAAAATTAAAACATGTTTTTAGGATCCTTACGTACTATCCTATTTATTCCAGATACTCCGCAGCACAAAAGCTAGAACTTTACCTAAATTCATTTTAAAATACTTTTTTTAAATTAGGCAGGTCAAGATACATGTAGTCCACCATGAAGATCTTTAGGAATATACGTACAAATAATGTTGAGAAATTAAAACATGTTTCTAGGATCCTGACGTACCATCTTATTTATTTTAGATACTTCGCGGAACAAAAGCTAGGACTTTATCTAAATTTATTTTTAAATACTTTTTTTAGATTGAGCAGGTCAAAAGACATGTGGTCCACTATGAAGACCTCGAGAAATATACGTACAAATAATGTTGAGAAATTAAAACATGTTTTTAGGATCCTTACGTACCATCATATTTATTCAAAATACTGCGCGGCACAAAAGCTAGGACTAAACCTAAATTTATTTTAAAAATTTTTTGTTAGATTGAGCAGGTCAAGATACATGTAGTACACTATAAAGACCTCGAGGAATATAAGTACAAATGATGTTAAGCAATTAAAACTTGTGTTTAGGATCCTTCTGTACCATCTTATTAATTCAAAATACTCCGCGGCACAAAAGCTAGGACTTTACCTAAATTTATTTGTGAATACTTTCTTTAGATTGAGCAGGTCAAGATACATGTAGTCCACTATAAAGACCTCGAGGAATATACGTACAAATAATGTTGAGAAATTAAAAGATGTTTTTAGGATCCTTCTGTACCATCTCATTTATTCCAGATACTCCGCGAAACAAAAGCTAGGACTTTACCTAAATTTATTTTTAAATACTTTTATTAGATTGAGCAGGTCAAGATACATGTAGTCCACTATAAAGAACTCGAGAAATATACGTACAAATAATGTTGAGAAATTAAAACATGTTTCTAGGATCCTTACGTACCATATTATTTATTTCAGATACTCCGCAACACAAAAGCTAGGACTTTACATAAATTTATTCTTATATACTTTCTTGGAATTGCGCAGGTCAAGATACATGTAGTCCACTATAAAGACCTTGAGAAATGTACGTACAAATAATGTTAAGAAATTATAACATGTTTTCAGGATTCTTACGTACTATTTTATTTATTCCAGATACTCCGCGGCACAAAAGCTAGGACTTTACCTGAATTTATTTAAAAAAATTTTTTTTTAGATTAAACAGGTCAAGATACATGCAGTCCACTATAAAGACCTTCAGGAATATACGTACAAATAATGTTAAGAAATTAAAACTTGTTTTTAGGATCCTTACGTACCATCCTTTTTATTCAAGATACTCCGCGGCACAAAAGCTAGGACTTAACCTAAATTTATTTTTAAATACTTGCTTTAAATTAGGCAGGTCAAGAAACATGTAGTCCACTATAAAGACCTCAAGAAATATACGTACAAATAATGTTGAGAAAATAAAACATGTTTTCAGGATCCTTACGTACCATCTTATTTACTCCAGATACTTCGCAGGACAAAAGCTATGACTTTAACTAAATTTATTTTTAAATACTTTTTTTAGATTAAGCAGGTCAAGATACATGTAGTCCACTATGAAGACCTCGAGAAATATACGTACAAATGATGTTAAGCAATTTAAACTTGTGTTTAGGATCCTTCTGTACCATCTTATTAATTCAAAATACTCCGCGGCACAAAAGCTAGGACTTTACCTAAATTTATTTGTGAATACTTTCTTTAGATTGAGCAGGTCAAGATACATGTAGTCCACTATAAAGACCTCGAGGAATATACGTACAAATAATGTTGAGAAATTAAAAGATGTTTTTAGGATCCTTCTGTACTATCTTATTTATTCCAGATACTCCGCGGCACAAAAGCTAGGACTTTACCTAAATTTATTTTAAAATACTTTTTTCAGATTAGGCAGGTCAAGATACATGTAGTCCACCATAAAGACCTTGAGGAATATACGTACAAATAATGTTGAGAAATTAAAACATGTTTCTAGGATCCTGACGTACCATCTTATTTATTTTAGATACTTTGCGGAACAAAAGCTAGGACTTTATCTAAATTTATTTTTAAATACTTTTTTTAGATTGAGCAGGTCAAAAGACATGTGGTCCACTATAAAGACCTCGAGGAATATACGTACAAATAATGTTGAGAAATTAAAACATGTTTTTAGGATCCTTACGTACCATCATATTTATTCAAGATACTCCGCGGCACAAAAGCTAGGACTTTACCTAAATTTATTTTAAAAAATTTTTGTTAGATTGAGCAGGTCAAGAAACATGTAGTACACTATAAAGACCTCGAGGAATATACGTACAAATGATGTTAAGCAATTAAAACTTGTGTTTAGGATCCTTCTGTACCATCTTATTAATTCAAAATACTCCGCGGCACAAAAGCTAAGACTTTACCTAAATTTATTTGTGAATACTTTCTTTAGATTGAGCAACTCAAGATACATGTAGTCCACAATAAAGACCTTGAGGAATATACGTACAAATAATGTTGAGAAATTAAAACATGTTTTCAGAATCCTTACGTACCATCTTATTTATTCCAGATACTCCGCGGAACATAAGCTAGGACTTTACCTAAATTTATTTTTAAATACTTTTTTTAGATTAAGCAGGTCAAGATACATGTAGTCCACTATAAAGACCTCGAGAAATATACGTACAAATGATGTTAAGCAATTAAAACTTGTGTTTAGGATCCTTCTGTACCATCTTATTAATTCAAAATACTCCGCGGCACAAAAGCTAGGACTTTACCTAAATTTATTTTTCAATACTTTCTTTAGATTGAGCAGGTCAAGATACATGTAGTCCACTATAAAGACCTCGAGAAATATACGTACAAATAATGTTGAGAAATTAAAAGGTGTTTTTAGGATCCTTCTGTACCATCTTATTTATTCCAGATACTCCGCGGCACAAAAGCTAGGACTTTACCTAAATTTATTTTTAAATACTTTTTTTAGATTGAGCAGGTCAAGATACATGTAGTCCACTATATAGACCTCGAGGAATATACGTACAAATAATGTTGAGAAATTAAAACATGTTTTTAGGATCCTTACGTACCATCTTATTTATTTTAAATACTTCGCGAAACAAAAGCTAGGACTTTATCTGAATTTATTTTTAAATACTTTTTTTAGATTAAGCAGGTCAAAAGACATGTGGTCCACTATGAAGACCTCGAGGAATATACGTACAAATAATGTTGAGAAATTAAAACATGTTTTTAGGATCCTTACGTACCATCTCATTTATTCAAGATACTCCGCAGCACAAAAGCTAGGACTTACCCTGAATTTATTTGTGAATACTTTTTTTAGATTGAGCAGGTCAAGATACATGTAGTCCACTATAAAGACCTTGAGAAATATACGTACAAATAATGTTGAGAAATTAAAACATGTTTTTAGGATCTTTACGTACCATCTTATTTATTCCAGATACTCCGTAGAACATAGGCTAGGACTTTACCTAAATTTATTTTTAAATACTTTTTTTAGATTAAGCAGGTCAAGATACATGTAGTCCACTATGAAGACCTCAGGGAATATACGTACAAATAATTTTAAAAAATTAAAACATGTTTTTAGGATCCTTACGTACTATCCTATTTATTCCAGATACTCCGCAGCACAAAAGCTAGAACTTTACCTAAATTCATTTTAAAATACTTTTTTTAAATTAGGCAGGTCAAGATACATGTAGTCCACCATGAAGATCTTTAGGAATATACGTACAAATAATGTTGAGAAATTAAAACATGTTTCTAGGATCCTGACGTACCATCTTATTTATTTTAGATACTTCGCGGAACAAAAGCTAGGACTTTATCTAAATTTATTTTTAAATACTTTTTTTAGATTGAGCAGGTCAAAAGACATGTGGTCCACTATGAAGACCTCGAGAAATATACGTACAAATAATGTTGAGAAATTAAAACATGTTTTTAGGATCCTTACGTACCATCATATTTATTCAAAATACTGCGCGGCACAAAAGCTAGGACTAAACCTAAATTTATTTTAAAAATTTTTTGTTAGATTGAGCAGGTCAAGATACATGTAGTACACTATAAAGACCTCGAGGAATATAAGTACAAATGATGTTAAGCAATTAAAACTTGTGTTTAGGATCCTTCTGTACCATCTTATTAATTCAAAATACTCCGCGGCACAAAAGCTAGGACTTTACCTAAATTTATTTGTGAATACTTTCTTTAGATTGAGCAGGTCAAGATACATGTAGTCCACTATAAAGACCTCGAGGAATATACGTACAAATAATGTTGAGAAATTAAAAGATGTTTTTAGGATCCTTCTGTACCATCTCATTTATTCCAGATACTCCGCAAAACAAAAGCTAGGACTTTACCTAAATTTATTTTTAAATACTTTTATTAGATTGACCAGGTCAAGATACATGTAGTCCACTATAATGACCTCAAGGAATATACGTACAAATAATGTTGAGAAATTAAAACATGTTTCTAGGATCCTTACGTACCATATTATTTATTTCAGATACTCCGCAACACAAAAGCTAGGACTTTACATAAATTTATTCTTATATACTTTCTTGGAATTGCGCAGGTCAAGATACATGTAGTCCACTATAAAGACCTTGAGAAATGTACGTACAAATAATGTTAAGAAATTAAAACATGTTTTCAGGATTCTTACGTACTATTTTATTTATTCCAGATACTCCGCGGCACAAAAGCTAGGACTTTACCTGAATTTATTTAAAAAATTTTTTTTTTAGATTAAACAGGTCAAGATACATGCAGTCCACTATAAAGACCTTCAGGAATATACGTACAAATAATGTTAAGAAATTAAAACTTGTTTTTAGGATCCTTACGTACCATCCTTTTTATTCAAGATACTCCGCGGCACAAAAGCTAGGACTTAACCTAAATTTATTTTTAAATACTTGCTTTAAATTAGGCAGGTCAAGAAACATGTAGTCCACTATAAAGACCTCAAGAAATATACGTACAAATAATGTTGAGAAAATAAAACATGTTTTCAGGATCCTTACGTACCATCTTATTTACTCCAGATACTTCGCAGGACAAAAGCTATGACTTTAACTAAATTTATTTTTAAATACTTTTTTTAGATTAAGCAGGTCAAGATACATGTAGTCCACTATGAAGACCTCGAGAAATATACGTACAAATGATGTTAAGCAATTTAAACTTGTGTTTAGGATCCTTCTGTACCATCTTATTAATTCAAAATACTCCGCGGCACAAAAGCTAGGACTTTACCTAAATTTATTTGTGAATACTTTCTTTAGATTGAGCAGGTCAAGATACATGTAGTCCACTATAAAGACCTCGAGAAATATACGTACAAATAATGTTGAGAAATTAAAAGATGTTTTTAGGATCCTTCTGTACTATCTTATTTATTCCAGATACTCCGCGGCACAAAAGCTAGGACTTTACCTAAATTTATTTTAAAATACTTTTTTCAGATTAGGCAGGTCAAGATACATGTAGTCCACCATAAAGACCTTGAGGAATATACGTACAAATAATGTTGAGAAATTAAAACATGTTTCTAGGATCCTGACGTACCATCTTATTTATTTTAGATACTTTGCGGAACAAAAGCTAGGACTTTATCTAAATTTATTTTTAAATACTTTTTTTAGATTGAGCAGGTCAAAAGACATGTGGTCCACTATAAAGACCTCGAGGAATATACGTACAAATAATGTTGAGAAATTAAAACATGTTTTTAGGATCCTTACGTACCATCATATTTATTCAAGATACTCCGCGGCACAAAAGCTAGGACTTTACCTAAATTTATTTTAAAAAATTTTTGTTAGATTGAGCAGGTCAAGAAACATGTAGTACACTATAAAGACCTCAAGGAATATACGTACAAATGATGTTAAGCAATTAAAACTTGTGTTTAGGATCCTTCTGTACCATCTTATTAATTCAAAATACTCCGCGGCACAAAAGCTAAGACTTTACCTAAATTTATTTGTGAATACTTTCTTTAGATTGAGCAACTCAAGATACATGTAGTCCACAATAAAGACCTTGAGGAATATACGTACAAATAATGTTGAGAAATTAAAACATGTTTTCAGAATCCTTACGTACCATCTTATTTATTCCAGATACTCCGCGGAACATAAGCTAGGACTTTACCTAAATTTATTTTTAAATACTTTTTTTAGATTAAGCAGGTCAAGATACATGTAGTCCACTATAAAGACCTCGAGAAATATACGTACAAATGATGTTAAGCAATTAAAACTTGTGTTTAGGATCCTTCTGTACCATCTTATTAATTCAAAATACTCCGCGGCACAAAAGCTAGGACTTTACCTAAATTTATTTTTAAATACTTTCTTTAGATTGAGCAGGTCAAGATACATGTAGTCCACTATAAAGACCTCGAGAAATATACGTACAAATAATGTTGAGAAATTAAAAGGTGTTTTTAGGATCCTTCTGTACCATCTTATTTATTCCAGATACTCCGCGGCACAAAAGCTAGGACTTTACCTAAATTTATTTTTAAATACTTTTTTTAGATTGAGCAGGTCAAGATACATGTAGTCCACTATATAGACCTCGAGGAATATACGTACAAATAATGTTGAGAAATTAAAACATGTTTTTAGGATCCTTACGTACCATCTTATTTATTTTAAATACTTCGCGAAACAAAAGCTAGGACTTTATCTGAATTTATTTTTAAATACTTTTTTTAGATTAAGCAGGTCAAAAGACATGTGGTCCACTATGAAGACCTCGAGGAATATACGTACAAATAATGTTGAGAAATTAAAACATGTTTTTAGGATCCTTACGTACCATCTCATTTATTCAAGATACTCCGCGGCACAAAAGCTAGGACTTACCCTGAATTTATTTGTGAATACTTTCTTTAGATTGAGCAGGTCAAGATACATGTAGTCCACTATAAAGACCTTGAGAAATATACGTACAAATAATGTTGAGAAATTAAAACATGTTTTTAGGATCTTTACGTACCATCTTATTTATTCCAGATACTCCGTAGAACATAGGCTAGGACTTTACCTAAATTTATTTTTAAATACTTTTTTTAGATTAAGCAGGTCAAGATACATGTAGTCCACTATGAAGACCTCAGGGAATATACGTACAAATAATTTTAAAAAATTAAAACATGTTTTTAGGATCCTTACGTACTATCCTATTTATTCCAGATACTCCGCAGCACAAAAGCTAGAACTTTACCTAAATTCATTTTAAAATACTTTTTTTAAATTAGGCAGGTCAAGATACATGTAGTCCACCATGAAGATCTTTAGGAATATACGTACAAATAATGTTGAGAAATTAAAACATGTTTCTAGGATCCTGACGTACCATCTTATTTATTTTAGATACTTCGCGGAACAAAAGCTAGGACTTTATCTAAATTTATTTTTAAATACTTTTTTTAGATTGAGCAGGTCAAAAGACATGTGGTCCACTATGAAGACCTCGAGAAATATACGTACAAATAATGTTGAGAAATTAAAACATGTTTTTAGGATCCTTACGTACCATCATATTTATTCAAAATACTGCGCGGCACAAAAGCTAGGACTAAACCTAAATTTATTTTAAAAATTTTTTGTTAGATTGAGCAGGTCAAGATACATGTAGTACACTATAAAGACCTCGAGGAATATAAGTACAAATGATGTTAAGCAATTAAAACTTGTGTTTAGGATCCTTCTGTACCATCTTATTAATTCAAAATACTCCGCGGCACAAAAGCTAGGACTTTACCTAAATTTATTTGTGAATACTTTCTTTAGATTAAGCAGGTCAAGATACATGTAGTCCACTATAAAGACCTCGAGGAATATACGTACAAATAATGTTGAGAAATTAAAAGATGTTTTTAGGATCCTTCTGTACCATCTCATTTATTCCAGATACTCCGCGAAACAAAAGCTAGGACTTTACCTAAATTTATTTTTAAATACTTTTATTAGATTGAGCAGGTCAAGATACATGTAGTCCACTATAATGACCTCAAGGAATATACGTACAAATAATGTTAAAAAATTAAAACATGTTTTTAGGATCCTTACGTACTATCCTATTTATTCCAGATACTCCGCAGCACAAAAGCTAGAACTTTACCTAAATTCATTTTAAAATACTTTTTTTAAATTAGGCAGGTCAAGATACATGTAGTCCACTATATAGACCTCGAGGAATATACGTACAAATAATGTTGAGAAATTAAAACATGTTTTTAGGATCCTTACGTACCATCTTATTTATTTTAAATACTTCGCGAAACAAAAGCTAGGACTTTATCTGAATTTATTTTTAAATACTTTTTTTAGATTAAGCAGGTCAAAAGACATGTGGTCCACTATGAAGACCTCGAGGAATATACGTACAAATAATGTTGAGAAATTAAAACATGTTTTTAGGATCCTTACGTACCATCTTATTTATTCAAGATACTCCGCGGCACAAAAGCTAGGACTTTACGTAAATTTATTTTAAAAAATTTTTGTTAGATTGAGCAGGTCAAGATACATGTAGTACACTATAAAGACCTCGAGGAATATACGTACACATGATGTTAAGAAATTAAAACTTTTGTTTAGGATCCTTCTGTACCATCTTATTTATTCAAAATACTCCGCGGCACAAAAGCTAGGACTTAACCTGAATTTATTTGTGAATACTTTCTTTAGATTGAGCAGGTCAAGATACATGTAGTCCACTATAAAGACCTTGAGGAATATACGTACAAATAATGTTGAAAAATTAAAACATGTTTTTAGGATCCTTACGTACTATCCTATTTATTCCAGATACTCCGCAGCACAAAAGCTAGAACTTTACCTAAATTCATTTTAAAATACTTTTTTTAAATTAGGCAGGTCAAGATACATGTAGTCCACCATGAAGATCTTTAGGAATATACGTACAAATAATGTTGAGAAATTAAAACATGTTTCTAGGATCCTGACGTACCATCTTATTTATTTTAGATACTTCGCGGAACAAAAGCTAGGACTTTATCTAAATTTATTTTTAAATACTTTTTTTAGATTGAGCAGGTCAAAAGACATGTGGTCCACTATGAAGACCTCGAGAAATATACGTACAAATAATGTTGAGAAATTAAAACATGTTTTTAGGATCCTTACGTACCATCATATTTATTCAAAATACTGCGCGGCACAAAAGCTAGGACTAAACCTAAATTTATTTTAAAAATTTTTTGTTAGATTGAGCAGGTCAAGATACATGTAGTACACTATAAAGACCTCGAGGAATATAAGTACAAATGATGTTAAGCAATTAAAACTTGTGTTTAGGATCCTTCTGTACCATCTTATTAATTCAAAATACTCCGCGGCACAAAAGCTAGGACTTTACCTAAATTTATTTGTGAATACTTTCTTTAGATTGAGCAGGTCAAGATACATGTAGTCCACTATAAAGACCTCGAGGAATATACGTACAAATAATGTTGAGAAATTAAAAGATGTTTTTAGGATCCTTTTGTACCATCTTATTTATTGCAGATACTCCGCGGCACAAAAGCTAGGTCTTTACCTACATTTATTTTAAATACTTTTTTTAGATTGATCAGGTCAAGATACATGTAGTCCACTATAAAGAACTCGAGAAATATACGTACAAATAATGTTAAGAAATTAAAACATGTTTCTAGGATCCTTACGTACCATATTATTTATTTCAGATACTCCGCAACACAAAAGCTAGGACTTTACATAAATTTATTCTTATATACTTTCTTGGAATTGCGCAGGTCAAGATACATGTAGTCCACTATAAAGACCTTGAGAAATGTACGTACAAATAATGTTAAGAAATTAAAACATGTTTTCAGGATTCTTACGTACTATTTTATTTATTCCAGATACTCCGCGGCACAAAAGCTAGGACTTTACCTGAATTTATTTAAAAAATTTTTTTTTTAGATTAAACAGGTCAAGATACATGCAGTCCACTATAAAGACCTTCAGGAATATACGTACAAATAATGTTAAGAAATTAAAACTTGTTTTTAGGATCCTTACGTACCATCCTTTTTATTCAAGATACTCCGCGGCACAAAAGCTAGGACTTAACCTAAATTTATTTTTAAATACTTGCTTTAAATTAGGCAGGTCAAGAAACATGTAGTCCACTATAAAGACCTCAAGAAATATACGTACAAATAATGTTGAGAAAATAAAACATGTTTTCAGGATCCTTACGTACCATCTTATTTACTCCAGATACTTCGCAGGACAAAAGCTATGACTTTAACTAAATTTATTTTTAAATACTTTTTTTAGATTAAGCAGGTCAAGATACATGTAGTCCACTATGAAGACCTCGAGAAATATACGTACAAATGATGTTAAGCAATTTAAACTTGTGTTTAGGATCCTTCTGTACCATCTTATTAATTCAAAATACTCCGCGGCACAAAAGCTAGGACTTTACCTAAATTTATTTGTGAATACTTTCTTTAGATTGAGCAGGTCAAGATACATGTAGTCCACTATAAAGACCTCGAGGAATATACGTACAAATAATGTTGAGAAATTAAAAGATGTTTTTAGGATCCTTCTGTACCATCTTATTTATTCCAGATACTCCGCGGCACAAAAGCTAGGACTTTACCTAAATTTATTTTAAAATACTTTTTTCAGATTAGGCAGGTCAAGATACATGTAGTCCACCATAAAGACCTTGAGGAATATACGTACAAATAATGTTGAGAAATTAAAACATGTTTCTAGGATCCTGACGTACCATCTTATTTATTTTAGATACTTTGCGGAACAAAAGCTAGGACTTTATCTAAATTTATTTTTAAATACTTTTTTTAGATTGAGCAGGTCAAAAGACATGTGGTCCACTATAAAGACCTCGAGGAATATACGTACAAATAATGTTGAGAAATTAAAACATGTTTTTAGGATCCTTACGTACCATCATATTTATTCAAGATACTCCGCGGCACAAAAGCTAGGACTTTACCTAAATTTATTTTAAAAAATTTTTGTTAGATTGAGCAGGTCAAGAAACATGTAGTACACTATAAAGACCTCGAGGAATATACGTACAAATGATGTTAAGCAATTAAAACTTGTGTTTAGGATCCTTCTGTACCATCTTATTAATTCAAAATACTCCGCGGCACAAAAGCTAAGACTTTACCTAAATTTATTTGTGAATACTTTCTTTAGATTGAGCAACTCAAGATACATGTAGTCCACAATAAAGACCTTGAGGAATATACGTACAAATAATGTTGAGAAATTAAAACATGTTTTCAGAATCCTTACGTACCATCTTATTTATTCCAGATACTCCGCGGAACATAAGCTAGGACTTTACCTAAATTTATTTTTAAATACTTTTTTTAGATTAAGCAGGTCAAGATACATGTAGTCCACTATAAAGACCTCGAGAAATATACGTACAAATGATGTTAAGCAATTAAAACTTGTGTTTAGGATCCTTCTGTACCATCTTATTAATTCAAAATACTCCGCGGCACAAAAGCTAGGACTTTACCTAAATTTATTTTTAAATACTTTCTTTAGATTGAGCAGGTCAAGATACATGTAGTCCACTATAATGACCTCAAGGAATATACGTACAAATAATGTTAAAAAATTAAAACATGTTTTTAGGATCCTTACGTACTATCCTATTTATTCCAGATACTCCGCAGCACAAAAGCTAGAACTTTACCTAAATTCATTTTAAAATACTTTTTTTAAATTAGGCAGGTCAAGATACATGTAGTCCACTATATAGACCTCGAGGAATATACGTACAAATAATGTTGAGAAATTAAAACATGTTTTTAGGATCCTTACGTACCATCTTATTTATTTTAAATACTTCGCGAAACAAAAGCTAGGACTTTATCTGAATTTATTTTTAAATACTTTTTTTAGATTAAGCAGGTCAAAAGACATGTGGTCCACTATGAAGACCTCGAGGAATATACGTACAAATAATGTTGAGAAATTAAAACATGTTTTTAGGATCCTTACGTACCATCTTATTTATTCAAGATACTCCGCGGCACAAAAGCTAGGACTTTACGTAAATTTATTTTAAAAAATTTTTGTTAGATTAAGCAGGTCAAGATACATGTAGTACACTATAAAGACCTCGAGGAATATACGTACACATGATGTTAAGAAATTAAAACTTTTGTTTAGGATCCTTCTGTACCATCTTATTTATTCAAAATACTCCGCGGCACAAAAGCTAGGACTTAACCTGAATTTATTTGTGAATACTTTCTTTAGATTGAGCAGGTCAAGATACATGTAGTCCACTATAAAGACCTTAAGGAATATACGTACAAATAATGTTGAAAAATTAAAACCTGTTTTTAGGATCCTTACGTACTATCCTATTTATTCCAGATACTCCGCAGCACAAAAGCTAGAACTTTACCTAAATTCATTTTAAAATACTTTTTTTAAATTAGGCAGGTCAAGATACATGTAGTCCACCATGAAGATCTTTAGGAATATACGTACAAATAATGTTGAGAAATTAAAACATGTTTCTAGGATCCTGACGTACCATCTTATTTATTTTAGATACTTCGCGGAACAAAAGCTAGGACTTTATCTAAATTTATTTTTAAATACTTTTTTTAGATTGAGCAGGTCAAAAGACATGTGGTCCACTATGAAGACCTCGAGAAATATACGTACAAATAATGTTGAGAAATTAAAACATGTTTTTAGGATCCTTACGTACCATCATATTTATTCAAAATACTGCGCGGCACAAAAGCTAGGACTAAACCTAAATTTATTTTAAAAATTTTTTGTTAGATTGAGCAGGTCAAGATACATGTAGTACACTATAAAGACCTCGAGGAATATAAGTACAAATGATGTTAAGCAATTAAAACTTGTGTTTAGGATCCTTCTGTACCATCTTATTAATTCAAAATACTCCGCGGCACAAAAGCTAGGACTTTACCTAAATTTATTTGTGAATACTTTCTTTAGATTGAGCAGGTCAAGATACATGTAGTCCACTATAAAGACCTCGAGGAATATACGTACAAATAATGTTGAGAAATTAAAAGATGTTTTTAGGATCCTTTTGTACCATCTTATTTATTGCAGATACTCCGCGGCACAAAAGCTAGGTCTTTACCTACATTTATTTTAAATACTTTTTTTAGATTGATCAGGTCAAGATACATGTAGTCCACTATAAAGAACTCGAGAAATATACGTACAAATGATGTTAAGCAATTAAAACTTGTGTTTAGGATCCTTCTGTACCATCTTATTAATTCAAAATACTCCGCGGCACAAAAGCTAGGACTTTACCTAAATTTATTTTTAAATACTTTCTTTAGATTGAGCAGGTCAAGATACATGTAGTCCACTATAAAGACCTCGAGAAATATACGTACAAATAATGTTGAGAAATTAAAAGGTGTTTTTAGGATCCTTCTGTACCATCTTATTTATTCCAGATACTCCGCGGCACAAAAGCTAGGACTTTACCTAAATTTATTTTTAAATACTTTTTTTAGATTGAGCAGGTCAAGATACATGTAGTCCACTATATAGACCTCGAGGAATATACGTACAAATAATGTTGAGAAATTAAAACATGTTTTTAGGATCCTTACGTACCATCTTATTTATTTTAAATACTTCGCGAAACAAAAGCTAGGACTTTATCTGAATTTATTTTTAAATACTTTTTTTAGATTAAGCAGGTCAAAAGACATGTGGTCCACTATGAAGACCTCGAGGAATATACGTACAAATAATGTTGAGAAATTAAAACATGTTTTTAGGATCCTTACGTACCATCTCATTTATTCAAGATACTCCGCGGCACAAAAGCTAGGACTTACCCTGAATTTATTTGTGAATACTTTCTTTAGATTGAGCAGGTCAAGATACATGTAGTCCACTATAAAGACCTTGAGAAATATACGTACAAATAATGTTGAGAAATTAAAACATGTTTTTAGGATCTTTACGTACCATCTTATTTATTCCAGATACTCCGTAGAACATAGGCTAGGACTTTACCTAAATTTATTTTTTAATACTTTTTTTAGATTAAGCAGGTCAAGATACATGTAGTTCACTATGAAGACCTCAGGGAATATACGTACAAATAATTTTAAAAAATTAAAACATGTTTTTAGGATCCTTACGTACTATCCTATTTATTCCAGATACTCCGCAGCACAAAAGCTAGAACTTTACCTAAATTCATTTTAAAATACTTTTTTAAAATTAGGCAGGTCAAGATACATGTAGTCCACCATGAAGATCTTTAGGAATATACGTACAAATAATGTTGAGAAATTAAAACATGTTTCTAGGATCCTGACGTACCATCTTATTTATTTTAGATACTTCGCGGAACAAAAGCTAGGACTTTATCTAAATTTATTTTTAAATACTTTTTTTAGATTGAGCAGGTCAAAAGACATGTGGTCCACTATGAAGACCTCGAGAAATATACGTACAAATAATGTTGAGAAATTAAAACATGTTTTTAGGATCCTTACGTACCATCATATTTATTCAAAATACTGCGCGGCACAAAAGCTAGGACTAAACCTAAATTTATTTTAAAAATTTTTTGTTAGATTGAGCAGGTCAAGATACATGTAGTACACTATAAAGACCTCGAGGAATATAAGTACAAATGATGTTAAGCAATTAAAACTTGTGTTTAGGATCCTTCTGTACCATCTTATTAATTCAAACTACTCCGCGGCACAAAAGCTAGGACTTTACCTAAATTTATTTGTGAATACTTTCTTTAGATTGAGCAGGTCAAGATACATGTAGTCCACTATAAAGACCTCGAGGAATATACGTACAAATAATGTTGAGAAATTAAAAGATGTTTTTAGGATCCTTCTGTACCATCTCATTTATTCCAGATACTCCGCGAAACAAAAGCTAGGACTTTACCTAAATTTATTTTTAAATACTTTTATTAGATTGAGCAGGTCAAGATACATGTAGTCCACTATAATGACCTCAAGGAATATACGTACAAATAATGTTGAGAAATTAAAACATGTTTCTAGGATCCTTCTGTACCATCTTATTTATTCCAGATACTCCGCGGCACAAAAGCTAGGACTTTACCTAAATTTATTTTTAAATACTTTTTTTAGATTGAGCAGGTCAAGATACATGTAGTCCACTATATAGACCTCGAGGAATATACGTACAAATAATGTTGAGAAATTAAAACATGTTTTTAGGATCCTTACGTACCATCTTATTTATTTTAAATACTTCGCGAAACAAAAGCTAGGACTTTATCTGAATTTATTTTTAAATACTTTTTTTAGATTAAGCAGGTCAAAAGACATGTGGTCCACTATGAAGACCTCGAGGAATATACGTACAAATAATGTTGAGAAATTAAAACATGTTTTTAGGATCCTTACGTACCATCTCATTTATTCAAGATACTCCGCGGCACAAAAGCTAGGACTTACCCTGAATTTATTTGTGAATACTTTCTTTAGATTGAGCAGGTCAAGATACATGTAGTCCACTATAAAGACCTTGAGAAATATACGTACAAATAATGTTGAGAAATTAAAACATGTTTTTAGGATCTTTACGTACCATCTTATTTATTCCAGATACTCCGTAGAACATAGGCTAGGACTTTACCTAAATTTATTTTTTAATACTTTTTTTAGATTAAGCAGGTCAAGATACATGTAGTCCACTATGAAGACCTCAGGGAATATACGTACAAATAATTTTAAAAAATTAAAACATGTTTTTAGGATCCTTACGTACTATCCTATTTATTCCAGATACTCCACAGCACAAAAGCTAGAACTTTACCTAAATTCATTTTAAAATACTTTTTTTAAATTAGGCAGGTCAAGATACATGTAGTCCACCATAAAGATCTTTAGGAATATACGTACAAATAATGTTGAGAAATTAAAACATGTTTCTAGGATACTGACGTACCATCTTATTTATTTTAGATACTTCGCGGAACAAAAGCTAGGACTTTATCTAAATTTATTTTTAAATACTTTTTTTAGATTGAGCAGGTCAAAAGACATGTGGTCCACTATGAAGACCTCGAGAAATATACGTACAAATAATGTTGAGAAATTAAAACATGTTTTTAGGATCCTTACGTACCATCATATTTATTCAAAATACTGCGCGGCACAAAAGCTAGGACTAAACCTAAATTTATTTTAAAAATTTTTTGTTAGATTGAGCAGGTCAAGATACATGTAGTACACTATAAAGACCTCGAGGAATATAAGTACAAATGATGTTAAGAAATTAAAACTTGTGTTTAGGATCCTTCTGTACCATCTTATTTATTCAAAATACTCCGCGGCACAAAAGCTAGGACTTAACCTGAATTTATTTGTGAATACTTTCTTTAGATTGAGCAGGTCAAGATACATGTAGTCCACTATAAAGACCTTAAGGAATATACGTACAAATAATGTTAAGAAATTAAAACATGTTTTCAGGATCCTTACGTTATATCTTATTTATTCCAGATACTCCGCAGAACATAAGCTAGGACTTTACCTAAATTTATTTTTTAAATACTTTTTTTAGATTAAGCAGGTCAAGATACATGTAGTCCACTATAAAGACCTCGAGAAATATACGTACAAATGATGTTAAGCAATTAAAACTTGTGTTTAGGATCCTTCTGTACCATCTTATTAATTCAAAATATTCCGCGGCACAAAAGCTAGGACTTTACCTAAATTTATTTGTGAATACTTTCTTTAGATTGAGCAGGTCAAGATACATGTAGTCCACTATAAAGACCTCGAGGAGTATACGTACAAATAATGTTAAGAAATTAAAAGATGTTTTTAGGATCCTTCTGTACCATCTTATTTATTCCAGATACTCCGCGGCACAAAAGCTAGGACTTTACCTAAATTTATTTTAAAATACTTTTTTTAGATTGAGCAGGTCAAGATACATGTAGTCCACTATAAAGACCTCTAGGAATATACGTACAAATAATGTTGAGAAATTAAAAGATGTTTTTAGGATCCTTCTGTACCATCTCATTTATTCCAGATGCTCCGCAGAACATAAGCTAGGACTTTACCTTAATTTCTTTTAAATACTTTTTTTAGATTGAGCAGGTCAAGATACATGTAGTCTACTATGAAGACCTCAGGGAATATACGTACAAATAATGTTAAAAAATTAAAACATGTTTTTAGGATCCTTACGTACTATCCTATTTATTCCAGATACTCCGCAGCACAAAAGCTAGAACTTTACCTAAATTTATTTTAAAATACTTTTTTCTGATTAGGCAGGTCAAGATACATGTAGTCCACCATAAAGACCTTGAGGAATATACGTACAAATAATGTTGAGAAATTAAAACATGTTTCTAGGATCCTGACGTACCATCTTATTTATTTTAGATACTTCGCGAGGCAAGAGCTAGGACTTTACCTAAATTTATTTTTAAATACGTGTTTTAGATTAGGCAGGTCAAAGGACATGTGGTCCACTATAAAGACCTCGAGAAATATACGTACAAATAATGCTGAGAAATTAAAACATGTTTTTCGGATCCTTACGTACCATCTTATTTATTCAAGATACTCCGCGGCACAAAAGCTAGGACTTTACCTAAATTTATTTTCATATACTTTCTTTAGATTAAGCAGGTCAAGATACATGTAGTCCACTATAAAGACCTCGAGGAATATACGTACAAATAATGTTGAGAAATTAAAACATGTTTTTAGGATCCTTACGTACCATCTTATTTATTTTAGATACTCCGCGGAACAAAAGCTAGGACTTTACCTAAATTTATTTTTAAATACGTTTTTTAGATTTAGCAGGTCAAACGACATGTGGTCCACTATAAAGACCTCGAGAAATATACGTACAAATAATGCTGAGAAATTAAAACATGTTTTTAGGATCCTTACGTACCATCTTATTTATTCAAGATACTCCGCGGCACAAAAGCTAGGACTTTACCTAAATTTATTTTTATATACTTTCTTTAGATTAAGCAGGTCAAGATACATGTAGTCCACTATAAAGACCTCAAGGAATATACGTACAAATAATGTTGAGAAATTAAAACATGTTTTTAGGTTCCTTACGTACCATCCTATTTATTTTAGATACTCCGCGGAACAAAAGCTAGGACTTTACCTAAATTTATTTTTAAATAATTTTTTTTAGATTGAGCAGGTCAAAAGACATGTGGTCCACTATAAAGACCTCAAGGAATATAAGTACAAATAATGTTGAGAAATTAAAACATGTTTTTAGGATCCTTACGTACCATCTTATTTATTCAAGATACTCCGCGGCACAAAAGCTAAGACTTCACCTTAATTTATTTTTGAATACTTTCTTTAGGTTGAGCAGGTCAAGATACATGTAGTCCACTATAAAGACCTTAAGGAATATACGTACAAATAATGTTAAGAAATTAAAACATGTTTTCAGGATCCTTACGTTATATCTTATTTATTCCAGATACTCCGCAGAACATAAGCTAGGACTTTACCTAAATTTATTTTTAAATACTTTTTTTAGATTAAGCAGGTCAAGATACATGTAGTCCACTATAAAGACCTCGAGAAATATACGTACAAATGATGTTAAGCAATTAAAACTTGTGTTTAGGATCCTTCTGTACCATCTTATTAATTCAAAATATTCCGCGGCACAAAAGCTAGGACTTTACCTAAATTTATTTGTGAATACTTTCTTTAGATTGAGCAGGTCAAGATACATGTAGTCCACTATAAAGACCTCGAGGAGTATACGTACAAATAATGTTAAGAAATTAAAAGATGTTTTTAGGATCCTTCTGTACCATCTTATTTATTCCAGATACTCCGCGGCACAAAAGCTAGGACTTTACCTAAATTTATTTTAAAATACTTTTTTTAGATTGAGCAGGTCAAGATACATGTAGTCCACTATAAAGACCTCTAGGAATATACGTACAAATAATGTTGAGAAATTAAAAGATGTTTTTAGGATCCTTCTGTACCATCTCATTTATTCCAGATACTCCGCAGAACATAAGCTAGGACTTTACCTTAATTTATTTTTAAATACTTTTTTTAGATTGAGCAGGTCAAGATACATGTAGTCTACTATGAAGACCTCAGGGAATATACGTACAAATAATGTTAAAAAATTAAAACATGTTTTTAGGATCCTTACGTACTATCCTATTTATTCCAGATACTCCGCAGCACAAAAGCTAGAACTTTACCTAAATTTATTTTAAAATACTTTTTTCTGATTAGGCAGGTCAAGATACATGTAGTCCACCATAAAGACCTTGAGGAATATACGTACAAATAATGTTGAGAAATTAAAACATGTTTCTAGGATCCTGACGTACCATCTTATTTATTTTAGATACTTCGCGAGGCAAGAGCTAGGACTTTACCTAAATTTATTTTTAAATACGTGTTTTAGATTAGGCAGGTCAAAGGACATGTGGTCCACTATAAAGACCTCGAGAAATATACGTACAAATAATGCTGAGAAATTAAAACATGTTTTTAGGATCCTTACGTACCATCTTATTTATTCAAGATACTCCGCGGCACAAAAGCTAGGACTTTACCTAAATTTATTTTCATATACTTTCTTTAGATTAAGCAGGTCAAGATACATGTAGTCTACTATAAAGACCTCGAGGAATATACGTACAAATAATGTTGAGAAATTAAAACATGTTTTTAGGATCCTTACGTACCATCTTATTTATTTTAGATACTCCGCGGAACAAAAGCTAGGACTTTACCTAAATTTATTTTTAAATACGTTTTTTAGATTTAGCAGGTCAAACGACATGTGGTCCACTATAAAGACCTCGAGAAATATACGTACAAATAATGCTGAGAAATTAAAACATGTTTTTAGGATCCTTACGTACCATCTTATTTATTCAAGATACTCCGCGGCACAAAAGCTAGGACTTTACCTAAATTTATTTTTATATACTTTCTTTAGATTAAGCAGGTCAAGATACATGTAGTCCACTATAAAGACCTCAAGGAATATACGTACAAATAATGTTGAGAAATTAAAACATGTTTTTAGGTTCCTTACGTACCATCCTATTTATTTTAGATACTCCGCGGAACAAAAGCTAGGACTTTACCTAAATTTATTTTTAAATAATTTTTTTTAGATTGAGCAGGTCAAAAGACATGTGGTCCACTATAAAGACCTCAAGGAATATAAGTACAAATAATGTTGAGAAATTAAAACATGTTTTTAGGATCCTTACGTACCATCTGATTTATTCAAGATACTCCGCGGCACAAAAGCTAAGACTTTACCTTAATTTATTTTTGAATACTTTCTTTAGGTTAAGCAGATCAAGATACATGTAGTCCACTATAAAGACCTCGAGGAATATACGTACAAATTATGTTGAGAAGTTAAAACATGTTTTTAGGATCCTTACGTACCATCTCATTTATTCAAGATACTCCGCGGCACAAAAGCTAGGACTTTACCTAAATTTATTTTAAAAAATTTTTGTTAGATTAGGCAGGTCAAGATACATGTAGAACACTATAAAGACCTCGAGAAATGTACGTACAAATGATGTTTAGAAATTAAAACTTGTGTTTAGGATCCTTCTGTACCATCTTATTTATTCAAAATACTCCGCGGCACAAAAGCTAGGACTTAACCTGAATTCATTTGTGAATACTTTCTTTAGATTAAGCAGGTCAAGATACATGTAGTCCACTATAAAGACCTTGAGGAATATACGTACAAATAATGTTGAGAAATTTAAACATGTTTTCAGGATCCTTACGTACCATCTTATTTATTCCAGATACTCCGCAGAACATAAGCTAGAACTTTACTTAAATTTATTTTTTAATCCTTTTTCTAAATTGAGCAGGTCAAGATACATGTAGTCCACTATGAAGACCTCAGGGAATATACGTACAAATAATGTTAAAAAATTAAAACATATTTTTAGGATCCTTACGTACTATCCTATTTATTCCAGATACTCCGCAGCACAAAAGCTAGAACTTTACCTTAATTTATTTTAAAATACTTTTTTCAGATTAGGCAGGTCAAGATACATGTAGTCCACCATGAAGACCTTGAGGAATATACGTACAAATAATGTTGAGAAATTAAAACATGTTTCTAGGATCCTGACGTACCATTTTATTTATTTTAGATACTCCGCGGGACAAGAGCTAGGACTTTACCTAAATTTATTTTTAAATACTTTTTTTAGATTAAGCAGGTCAAAGGACATGTGGTCCATCATAAAGACCTTGAGAAATATACGTACAAATAATGCTGAGAAATTAAAACATGTTTTTAGGATCCTTACGTACCATCTTATTTATTCAAGATACTCCGCAGCACAAAAGCTAGGACTTTACCTAAATTTATTTTTATATACTTTCTTTAGATTAAGCAGGTCAAGATACATGTAGCCCACTATAAAGACCTCGAGGAATATACGTACAAATAATGTTGAGAAATTAAAACATGTTTTTAGGATCCTTACGTACCATCTTATTTATTTTAGATACTCCGCGGAACAAAAGCTAGGACTTCACCTAAATTTATTTTTAAATACTTTTATTAGATTAAGCAGGTCAAAAGACATGTGGTCCACTATAAAGACCTCAAGGAATTTAAGTACAAATAATGTTGAGAAATTAAAACATGTTTTTAGGATCCTTACGTACCATCTTATTTATTCAAGATACTCCGCGGCACAAAAGCTAAGACTTTACCTAAATTTATTTTTGAATACTTTCTTTAGATTGAGCAGATCAAGATACATGTAGTCCACTATAAAGACCTCGAGGAATATACGTACAAATAATGTTGAGAAGTTAAAACATGTTTTTAGGATCCTGACGTACCATCTTATTTATTTTAGATACTCCGCGGGACAAGAGCTAGGACTTTACCTAAATTTATTTTTAAATACGTTTTTTAGATTAAGCAGGTCAAAGGACATGTGGTCCACTATAAAGACCTCGAGGAATATACGTACAAATAATGTTGAGAAATTAAAACATGTTTTTAGGATCCTTACGTACCATCTTATTTATTCCAGATACTCCGCGGCACAAAAGCTAGGACTTTACCTGAATTTATTTCAAAAAATTTTTGTTAGATTAAGCAGGTCAAGATACATGTAGTCTACTATGAAGACCTCAAGGAATATGCGTACAAATGATTTTAAGAAATTAAAACTTGTGTTTAGGATCCTTCTGTACTATCTTATTTATTTAAAATACTCTGCGGCACAAAAGCTAGCACTTTACCTAAATTTTGTTGTGATGATTTTCTTTAAATTGAGCAGGTCAAGATACATGTAGTCCACTATAAAGACTTTGAGGAATATACGTACAAATAATGTTGAGAAATTAAAACATGTTTTCAGAATCCTTACGTACCATCTTATTTATTCCAGATACTCCGCAAAACAAAAGCTAGGACTTTACCTAAATTTATTTTTAAATACTTTTTTCAGATTGAGCGGGTGAAGATACATGTAGTCGACTATCAAGACCTCGGGGAATATACGTACAAATAATGTTAAAAAATTAACACATGTTTTTAGGATCCTTACGTACTATTTTATTTATTTCAGATACTCCGCAGCACAAAAGCTAGGACTTTACCTAAATTTATTTTTAAATACTTTTTTTAGATTAAGCAGGTCAAGATACATGTAATCCACTATAAAGACCTCAAGGAATATACGTACAAATAATGTTGAGAAATTAAAACATGTTTTTAGGATCCTTACGTACTATCTTATTTATTTTAGATACTTCGCAGAACAAAAGCTAGAACTTTATTTAAATTTATTTGTAAATACTTTTTTTAGATTAAGGAGGTCAAAAGACATGTGGTCCACTATAAAGACCTCGAGAAATATACGTACAAATAATGTTGAGAAATTAAAACTTGTGTTTAGGATCCTTCTGTACCATCTTATTAATTCAAAATACTCCGCGGCACAAAAGCTAGAACTTTACCTAAATTTATTTTTGAATACTTTCTTTAGATTGAACAGGTCAAGATACATGTAGTCCACTATAAAGACCTCGAAGAATATACGTACAAATAATGTTGAGAAATTAAAAGATGTTTTTAAGATCCTTCTGTACCATCTTATCTATTCCAGATACTCCGCGGCACAAAAGCTAGGACTTTACCTTAATTTATTTTAAAATACTTTTTTCAGATTGAGCAGGTCAAGATACATGTAGTCCACCATGAAGACCTTGAGGAATATACGTACAAATAATGTTGAGAAATTAAAACATGTTTCTAGGATCCTGACGTACCATTTTATTTATTTTAGATACTCCGCGGGACAAGAGCTAGGACTTTACCTAAATTTATTTTTTAATACTTTTTTTAGATTAAGCAGGTCAAAGGACATGTGGTCCATCATAAAGACCTTGAGAAATATACGTACAAATAATGCTGAGAAATTAAAACATGTTTTTAGGATCCTTACGTACCATCTTATTTATTCAAGATACTCCGCAGCACAAAAGCTAGGACTTTACCTAAATTTATTTTTATATACTTTCTTTAGATTAAGCAGGTCAAGATACATGTAGCCCACTATAAAGACCTCGAGGAATATACGTACAAATAATGTTGAGAAATTAAAACATGTTTTTAGGATCCTTACGTACCATCTTATTTATTTTAGATACTCCGCGGAACAAAAGCTAGGACTTTACCTAAATTTATTTTTAAATACTTTTATTAGATTAAGCAGGTCAAAAGACATGTGGTCCACTATAAAGACCTCAAGGAATTTAAGTACAAATAATGTTGAGAAATTAAAACATGTTTTTAGGATCCTTACGTACCATCTTATTTATTCAAGATACTCCGCGGCACAAAAGCTAAGACTTTACCTAAATTTATTTTTGAATACTTTCTTTAGATTGAGCAGATCAAGATACATGTAGTCCACTATAAAGACCTCGAGGAATATACGTACAAATAATGTTGAGAAGTTAAAACATGTTTTTAGGATCCTGACGTACCATCTTATTTATTTTAGATACTCCGCGGGACAAAAGCTAGGACTTTACCTAAATTTATTTTTAAATACGTTTTTTAGATTAAGCAGGTCAAAGGACATGTGGTCCACTATAAAGGCCTCGAGGAATATACGTACAAATAATGTTGAGAAATTAAAACATGTTTTTAGGATCCTTACGTACCATCTTATTTATTCCAGATACTCCGCGGCACAAAAGCTAGGACTTTACCTGAATTTATTTTAAAAAATTTTTGTTAGATTGAGCAGGTCAAGATACATGTAGTCTACTATGAAGACCTCAAGAAATATACGTACAAATGATTTTAAGAAATTAAAACTTGTGTTTAGGATCCTTCTGTACTATCTTATTTATTTAAAATACTCTGCGGCACAAAAGCTAGCACTTTACCTAAATTTTGTTGTGATGATTTTCTTTAAATTGAGCAGGTCAAGATACATGTAGTCCACTATAAAGACTTTGAGGAATATACGTACAAATAATGTTGAGAAATTAAAACATGTTTTCAGAATCCTTACGTACCATCTTATTTATTCCAGATACTCCGCGAAACAAAAGCTAAGACTTTACCTAAATTTATTTTTAAATACTTTTTTCAGATTGAGCGGGTCAAGATACATGTAGTCGACTATCAAGACCTCGGGGAATATACGTACAAATAATGTTAAAAAATTAACACATGTTTTTAGGATCCTTACGTACTATTTTATTTATTCCAGATACTCCGCAGCACAAAAGATAGGACTTTACCTAAATTTATTTTTAAATACTTTTTTTAGATTGAGCAGGTCAAGATACATGTAGTCCACTATAAAGACCTCAAGGAATATACGTACAAATAATGTTGAGAAATTAAAACATGTTTTTAGGATCCTTACGTACTATCTTATTTATTTTAGATACTTCGCAGAACAAAAGCTAGAACTTTATTTAAATTTATTTGTAAATACTTTTTTTAGATTAAGGAGGTCAAAAGACATGTGGTCCACTATAAAGACCTCGAGAAATATACGTACAAATAATGTTGAGAAATTTAAACTTGTGTTTAGGATCCTTCTGTACCATCTTATTAATTCAAAATACTCCGCGGCACAAAAGCTAGAACTTTACCTAAATTTATTTTTAAATACTTTCTTTAGATTGAACAGGTTAAGATACATGTAGTCCACTATAAAGACCTCGAAGAATATACGTACAAATAATGTTGAGAAATTAAAAGATGTTTTTAGGATCCTTCTGTACCATCTTATTTATTCCAGATACTCCGCAGCACAAAAGCTAGGACTTTACCTAAATTTATTTTTAAATACTTTTTTTAGATTGAGCAGGTCAAGATACATGTAGTCCACTATAAAGACCTCGAGGAATATACGTACAAATAATGTTGAGAAATTAAAACATGTTTTTAGGATCCTTACGTACCATCCTATTTATTTTAAATACTTCGCGCAACAAAAGCTAGGACTTTATCTAAATTTATTTTTATATACTTTTTTTAGATTAAGCAGGTCAAAAGACATGTGATCCACTATGAAGACCTCGAGGAATATACGTACAAATAATGTTGAGAAATTAAAACATGTTTTTAGGATCCTTACGTACCATCTCATTTATTCAAGATACTCCGCGGCACAAAAGCTAGGACTTTACCTAAATTTATTTTTAAATACGTTTTTTAGATTAAGCAGGTCAAAGGACATGTGGTCCACTATAAAGACCTCGAGGAATATACGTACAAATAATGTTGAGAAATTAAAACATGTTTTTAGGATCCTTCTGTACTATCTTATTTATTTAAAATACTCTGCGGCACAAAAGCTAGCACTTTACCTAAATTTTGTTGTGATGATTTTCTTTAAATTGAGCAGGTCAAGATACATGTAGTCCACTATAAAGACTTTGAGGAATATACGTACAAATAATGTTGAGAAATTAAAACATGTTTTCAGAATCCTTACGTACCATCTTATTTATTCCAGATACTCCGCGAAACAAAAGCTAGGACTTTACCTAAATTTATTTTTAAATACTTTTTTCAGATTGAGCGGGTCAAGATACATGTAGTCGACTATCAAGACCTCGGGGAATATACGTACAAATAATGTTAAAAAATTAACACATGTTTTTAGGATCCTTACGTACTATTTTATTTATTCCAGATACTCCGCAGCACAAAAGCTAGGACTTTACCTAAATTTATTTTTAAATACTTTTTTTAGATTGAGCAGGTCAAGATACATGTAGTCCACTATAAAGACCTCAAGGAATATACGTACAAATAATGTTGAGAAATTAAAACATGTTTTTAGGATCCTTACGTACTATCTTATTTATTTTAGATACTTCGCAGAACAAAAGCTAGAACTTTATTTAAATTTATTTGTAAATACTTTTTTTAGATTAAGGAGGTCAAAAGACATGTGGTCCACTATAAAGACCTCGAGAAATATACGTACAAATAATGTTGAGAAATTAAAACTTGTGTTTAGGATCCTTCTGTACCATCTTATTAATTCAAAATACTCCGCGGCACAAAAGCTAGAACTTTACCTAAATTTATTTTTGAATACTTTCTTTAGATTGAACAGGTCAAGATACATGTAGTCCACTATAAAGACCTCGAAGAATATACGTACAAATAATGTTGAGAAATTAAAAGATGTTTTTAAGATCCTTCTGTACCATCTTATTTATTCCAGATACTCCGCGGCACAAAAGCTAGGACTTTACCTAAATTTATTTTTAAATACTTTTTTTAGATTGAGCAGGTCAAGATACATGTAGTCCACTATAAAGACCTCGAGGAATATACGTACAAATAATGTTGAGAAATTAAAACATGTTTTTAGGATCCTTACGTACCATCCTATTTATTTTAAATACTTCGCGAAACAAAAGCTAGGACTTTATCTAAATTTATTTTTATATACTTTTTTTAGATTAAGCAGGTCAAAAGACATGTGGTCCACTATGAAGACCTCGAGGAATATACGTACAAATAATGTTGAGAAATTAAAACATGTTTTTAGGATCCTTACGTACCATCTCATTTATTCAAGATACTCCGCGGCACAAAAGCTAGGACTTTACCTAAATTTATTTTTAAATACGTTTTTTAGATTAAGCAGGTCAAAGGACATGTGGTCCACTATAAAGACCTCGAGGAATATACGTACAAATAATGTTGAGAAATTAAAACATGTTTTTAGGATCCTTCTGTACTATCTTATTTATTTAAAATACTCTGCGGCACAAAAGCTAGCACTTTACCTAAATTTTGTTGTGATAATTTTCTTTAAATTGAGCAGGTCAAGATACATGTAGTTCACTATAAAGACTTTGAGGAATATACGTACAAATAATGTTGAGAAATTAAAACATGTTTTCAGAATCCTTACGTACCATCTTATTTATTCCAGATACTCCGCGAAACAAAAGCTAGGACTTTACCTAAATTTATTTTTAAATACTTTTTTCAGATTGAGCGGGTCAAGATACATGTAGTCGACTATCAAGACCTCGGGGAATATACGTACAAATAATGTTAAAAAATTAACACATGTTTTTAGGATCCTTACGTACTATTTTATTTATTCCAGATACTCCGCAGCACAAAAGCTAGGACTTTACCTAAATTTATTTTTAAATACTTTTTTTAGATTGAGCAGGTCAAGATACATGTAGTCCACTATAAAGACCTCAAGGAATATACGTACAAATAATGTTGAGAAATTAAAACATGTTTTTAGGATCCTTACGTACTATCTTATTTATTTTAGATACTTCGCAGAACAAAAGCTAGAACTTTATTTAAATTTATTTGTGAATACTTTTTTTAGATTAAGGAGGTCAAAAGACATGTGGTCCACTATAAAGACCTCGAGAAATATACGTACAAATAATGTTGAGAAATTAAAACTTGTGTTTAGGATCCTTCTGTACCATCCTATTAATTCAAAATACTCCGCGGCACAAAAGCTAGAACTTTACCTAAATTTATTTTTGAATACTTTCTTTAGATTAAACAGGTCAAGATACATGAAGTCCACTATAAAGACCTCGAGGAATATACGTACAAATAATGTTGAGAAATTAAAACATGTTTTTAGGATCCTTACGTACCATCCTATTTATTTTAAATACTTCGCGAAACAAAAGCTAGGACTTTATCTAAATTTATTTTTATATACTTTTTTTAGATTAAGCAGGTCAAAAGACATGTGGTCCACTATGAAGACCTCGAGGAATATACGTACAAATAATGTTGAGAAATTAAAACATGTGTTTAGGATCCTTACGTACCATCTCATTTATTCAAGATACTCCGCGGCACAAAAGCTAGGACTTTACCTAAATTTATTTTTAAATACGTTTTTTAGATTAAGCAGGTCAAAGGACATGTGGTCCACTATAAAGACCTCGAGGAATATACGTACAAATAATGTTGAGAAATTAAAACATGTTTTTAGGATCCTTACGTACCATCTTATTTATTCCAGATACTCCGCGGCACAAAAGCTAGGACTTTACCTGAATTTATTTTAAAAAATTTTTGTTAGATTGAGCAGATCAAGATACATGTAGTCCACTATGAAGACCTCAAGGAATATACGTACAAATGATTTTAAGAAATTAAAACTTGTGTTTAGGATCCTTCTGTACTATCTTATTTATTTAAAATACTCTGCGGCACAAAAGCTAGGACTTTACCTAAATTTTGTTGTGATGACTTTCTTTAAATTGAGCAGGTCAAGATACATGTAGTCCACTATAAAGACTTTGAGGAATATACGTACAAATAATGTTGAGAAATTAAAACATGTTTTCAGAATCCTTACGTACCATCTTATTTATTCCAGATACTCCGCAAAACAAAAGCTAGGACTTTACCTAAATTTATTTTTAAATACTTTTTTCAGATTGAGCGGGTCAAGATACATGTAGTCGACTATCAAGACCTCGGGGAATATACGTACAAATAATGTTAAAAAATTAACACATGTTTTTAGGATCCTTACGTACCATCATATTTATTCAAGATACTCCGCGGCACAAAAGCTAGGACTTTACCTAAATTTATTTTAAAAATTTTTTTTTTGGTTAAGCAGGTCAAGATACATGTAGTACACTATAAAGACCTCGAGGAATATACGTACAAATAATGTTAAGAAATTAAAACTTGTGTTTAGGATCCTTCTGTACCATCTTATTAATTCAAAATACTCCGCAGCACAAAAGCTAGAACTTCACCTAAATTTATTTTTGAATACTTTTTTTAGATTAAGCAGGTCAAGATACATGTAGTCCACTATAAAGACCTCAAGGAATATACGTACAAATAATGTTGAGAAATTAAAAGATGTTTTTAAGATCCTTCTGTACCATCTTATTTATTCCAGATACTCCGCGGCACAAAAGCTAGGACTTTACCTAAATTTATTTTTAAATACTTTTTTGAGATTAAGCAGGTCAAGATACATGTAGTCCACTATAAAGACCTCGAGAAATATACGTACAAATAATGTTGAGAAATTAAAACATGTTTTTAGGATCCTTACGTACCATCTTATTTATTTTAAATACTTTGCAAAACAAAAGCTAGGACTTTATCTAAATTTATTTTTATATACTTTTTTTAGATTGAGCAGGTCAAAAGACATGTGGTCCACTATGAAGACCTCGAGGAATATACGTACAAATAATGTTGAGAAATTAAAACATGTTTTAGGATCCTTACGTACCATCTCATTTATTCAAGATACTCCGCCACACAAAAGCTAGGACTTTACCTAAATTTATTTTAAAAAATGTTTGTTAGATTAAGCAGGTCAAGATACATGTAGTACACTATAAAGACCTCCAGGAATATACGTACAAATGATGTTTAGAAATTAAAACTTGTGTTTAGGATCCTTCTGTACCATCCTTTTTATTCAAAATACTCCGCGGCACAAAACCTAGGACTTAACCTGAATTTATTTGTGAATACTTTCTTTAGATTGAGCAGGTCAAGATACATGTAGTCCACTATAAAGACCTTGAGGAATATACGTACAAATAATGTTGAGAAATTAAAACATGTTTTTAGGATCCTTACGTACTATCTTATTTATTCCAGATACTCTGCGGAACATAAGCTAGGACTTTACCTAAATTTATTTTTAAATACTTTTTTAAGATTGAGCAAGTCATGATACATGTAGTCCACTATGAAGACCTCAGGAAATATACGTACAAATAATTTAAAAAAATAAAAACATGTTTTTAGGATACTTACGTACTATCTTATTTATTCCAGATACTCCGCAGCACAAAAGCTAGAACTTTACCTAAATTTATTTTAAAATACTTTTTTCAGATTAGGCAGGTCAAGATACATGTAGTCCACTATAAAGACCTCAAAGAATATAGGTACAAATAATGTTGAGAAATAAAAACATGTTTTTAGGATCCTGACGTACCATCTTATTTATTTTAGATACTCCGCGGGACAAGAGCTAGGACTTTACCTTAATTTATTTTAAAATACGTTTTTTAAATTAAGCATGTCAAAGGACAAGTGGTCCACTATAAAGACCTCGAGAAATATACGTACAAATAATGCTGAGAAACTAAAACATGTTTTTAGGATCCTTACGTACCATCTTTTTTATTCAAGATACTCCGCGGCACAATAACTAGGACCTAACTTAAATTTATTTTTATTTACTTTCTTTATATTAAGCAGGTCAAGATACATGTAGTCCACTATAAAGACCTCGAGGAATATACGTACAAATAATGTTAAGAAATTAAAACATGTTTTTAGGATCCTTACGTACCATCTTATTTATTTTAGATACTCCGCAGGACAAAAGCTAAGACTTTACCTAAATTTATTTTTAAATACTTTTTTTAGATTTAGCAGGTCAAAAGACATGTGGTCCACTATAAAGACCTCGAGGAATATAAGTACAAATAATGTTGAGAAATTAAAACATGTTTTTAGAATCCTTACGTACCATCTTATTTATTGAAGATACTCCGCGGAACAAAAGCTAAGACTTTACCTAAATTTATTTTGAAAAACTTTTGTTAGATTGAGCAGGTCAAGATACATGTAGTCCACTATGAAGACCTCGGGGAATTTACGTACAAATAATGTTTAGAAATTAAAACATGTTTTTAGGATCCTTACGTGCCATCTTATTTATTCCAGATACTCCGCGGCACAAAAGCTAGGACTTTACCTGAATTTATTTCAAAAATTTTTTGTTAGATTGAGCAGGTCAAGATACATGTAGTCCACTATAAAGACCTCAAGGAATATACGTACAAATGATTTTAGGAAATTAAAACTTGTGTTTAGGATCTTTCTGTACCATCTTATTTATTTAAAATACTCTGCGGCACAAAAGCTAGGACTTTACCTAATTTTTTTTGTGAATACTTTTTTTAAATTGAGCAGGTCAAGATACATGTAGTCCACTATAAAGACTTTGAGGAATATACGTACAAATAATGTTGAGAAATTTAAACATGTTTTCAGGATCCTTACGTACCATCTTATTTATTCCAGATACTCCGCGGAACAAAAGCTAGGACTTTACCTAAATTTATTTATAAATACTTTTTTCAGATTGAGCAGGTCAAGATACATGTAGTCGAAAATGAAGACCTCGGGGAATATACGTACAAATAATGTTAAAAAATTAACACATGTTTTTAGGATCCTTACGTACTATCTTATTCATTTCAGATACTCCGCAGCACAAAAGCTAGAACTTTACCTAAATTTATTTTAAAATACTTTTTTCAGATTAGGCAGGTCAAGATACATGTAGTCCACTATAAAGACCTTGAGGAATATAGGTACAAATAATGTTGAGAAATAAAAACATGTTTTCAGGATCCTTACGTACTATCTTATTTATTTTAGATACTTCGCGGAACAAAAGCTAGGACTTTATCTAAATTTATTTTTAAATACTTTGTTTAGATTGAGGAGGTCAAAAGACATGTAGTCCTGTATAAAGACCTCGAGGAATATACGTACAAATAATGTTGAGAAATTAAAACATGTTCTTAGGATCCTTACGTACCATCCTATTTATTCAAGATACTCTGCGGCACAAAAGCTAAAACTTTACCTAAATTTATTTTCAAATACTTTCTTTAGATTGAGCAGGTCAAGATACATGTAGTCCACTATAAAGACTTTGAGGAATATACGTACAAATAATGTTGAGAAATTAAAACATGTTTTTAGGATCCTTCTGTACTATCTTATTTATTCAAAATACTCCGCGGCACAAAAGCCAGGACTTTACCTAAATTTATTTTTTAATACTTTTTTAAGATTAAGCAGATCAAGATACATGTAGTCTACTATAAAGACCTCGAGAAATATACGTACAAATAATGTTGAGAAATTAAAACATGTTTTCAGAATCCTTACGTACCATCATATTTATTCCAGATACTCCGCAGAACAAAAGCTAGGACTTTACCTAAATTTATTTTTAAATACTTTTTTTAGATTAGGCAGGTCAAGATACATGTAGTCCACTATAAAGACCTCGGGGAATATACGTACAAATAATGTTAAAAAATTAAAACATGTTTTAAGGATCCTTACGTACTATCTTATTTATTCCAGATACTCCGCGGAACAAAAGCTAGGACTTTACCTAAATTTATTTTAAAATACTTTTTTTAGATTAAGTAGGTCAAGATACATGTAGTCCACCTTAAAGACCTCGAGGAATATACGTACAAATAATGTTAAAAAATTAAAACATGTTTTTACGATCCTTACGTACCATCTTATTTATTTAAGATACTCCGCGGGACAAGAGCTAGAACTTTACCTAAATTTATTTTTAAATACGTTTTTTAGATTGAGCAGGTCAAAGGACATGTGGTTCACTATAAATACCTTGAGAAGTATACGTACAAATATTGTTGAGAAATTAAAACATGTTTTTAGGATCCTTACGTACCATCTTATTTATTCAAAATGCTCCGCGGCACAAAAGCTAGGACTTTACCTAAATTTATTTTTATATACTTTTTTTCGACTAAGCAGGTCAAGATACATGTAGTCCACTATAAAGACTCCGAAGAATATACGTACAAATAATGTTGAGAGATTAAAACATGTTTTTAGGATCCTTACGTACCATCTTATTTATTCAAGATACTTTGCGGCACAAAAGCTTAAACTTTACCTAAATTTATTTTTAAATACTTTTTTTAGATTGACCAGGTCAAGATACATGTAGTCCACCATAAAGACCTTGAGAAATATACGTACAAATAATGTTGAGAAATTAAAACATGTTTTAAGGATCCTTCTGTACCATCTTATTTATTCAAAATACTCCGCGGCACAAAAGCTAGGACTTTACCTAAATTTATTTTTAAATACTTTCTTTAGATTAAGCAGGTCAAGATACATGTAGTACACTATAAAGACCTTGAGGAATATACGTACAAATAATGTTGAGAAATTAAAACATGTTTTGAAGATCCTTACGTATCATCCTATTTATTCCAGATACTCCGCAGAACAAAAGCTAGGACTTTACCTTAATTTATTTTCAAATATTTTTTTTAGATTGAGCAGGTCAAGATACATGTAGTCCACTAAAAAGACCTCGGGGAATATACGTACAAATAATGTTGAGAAATTAAAACATGTTTTTAGAATCCATACGTACCATCTTATTTATTTCAGATACTCCGCAGAACAAAAGCTAGGACTTTACCTAAATTTATTTTCAAATATTTTTTTTAGATTGAGCAGGTCAAGATACATGTAGTCCACTATAAAGACCTCGGGGAATATACGTACAAATAATGTTAAGAAATTAAAACATGTTTTTAGCATCCTTACGTGCCATTTTATTTATTCCAAATACTCCGCGGCACAAAAGCTAAGACTTTACCTTAATTTATTTTCAAATTCCTTTTTTAGATTGAGCAGGTCAAGATACATGTAGTCCACTATAAAGACCGCAAAGAATATACGCACAAATAATGTTAGGAAATTAAAACATGTTTTAAGGATCCTTTCGTACCATCTTATTTATTTCAGATACTCCGCGGCACAAAAGCTAGGACTTTACCTTAATTTATTTTTAAATACTTTTTTTAGATTAAGCAGGTCAAGATACATGTAGTCCACTATAAAGAACTCGAGAAATATACGTACAAATAATGTTGAAAAATTAAAACATGTTTTTAGGATTCTTACGTACCATCTTATTTATTCCAGATACTCCGCGGCACAAAAGCTAAAACTTTACCTACATTTATTTTTGAATTTTTTTTTTAGATTAGGCAGGTCAAGATACATGTTGTCCACTATAAAGACTTCGAGAAATATACGTACAAATAATGTTAAGAAATTAAAACGTGTTTTAAGGATCCTTACGTACCATATTATTTATTTCAGATACTCCGCAACACAAAAGCTAGGACTTTACATAAATTTATTCGTATATACTTTTTTGGAATTGCGCAGGTCAAGATACATGTAGTCCACTATAAAGACCTTGAGAAATGTACGTACAAATAATGTTAAGAAATTAAAACATGTTTTCAGGATTCTTACGTACTATTTTATTTATTCCAGATATTCCGCGGCACAAAAGCTAGGACTTCACCTGAATTTATTAAAAAAATTTTTTTTTTAGATTGAACAGGTCAAGATACATGTAGTCCACTATAAAGACCTTGAGGATTATACGTACAAATAATGTTAAGAAATTAAAACTTGTTTTTAGGATCCTTACGTACCATCCTTTTTATTCTTGATACTCCGCGGCACAAAAGCTAGGACTTAACCTAAATTTATTTTTAAATACTTGCTTTAAATTAAGCAGGTTAAGATACATGTAGTCCACTATAAAGACCTCAAGAAATATACGTACAAATAATGTTGAGAAAATAAAACATGTTTTCAGGATCCTTACGTAACATCTTATTTACTCCAGATACTTCGCAGGACAAAAGCTATGACTTTAACTAAATTTATTTTTAAATACTTTTTTTAGATTAAGCAGGTCAAGATACATGTAGTCCACTATAAAGACTTTGGGGAATCTACGTACAAATAATGTTAAAAAATTAAAACATGTTTTTAGGATCCTTACGTACTATCTTATTTATTCCAGATACTCCGGGGCACAAAAGCTAGGACTTTACCTTAATTTATTTTGTAATACTTTTTTTAGATTAAGCAGGTTCAGATACATGTAGTCCACTATAAAGACCTCGAGGAATATACGTACAAATAATGTTAAGAAATTAAAACATGTTTTTAGGATCCTTACGCACCATCCTATTTATTCCAGATACTTCGTGGCACAAAAGCTAGGACTTTAACTAAATTTATATTTAAATACTTTTTTTAGATTGAGCAGATCAAGATATATGTAGTCCACTATAAAAACCTTGAGGAATATACGTACAAATAATAATGAAAAATTAAAACATGTTTTTAGGATCCTTACCTACCATCTTATTTATTTCAGATACTCCATGGCACGAAAGCTAGGTTTTTACCTAAATTTATTTTTACATACTGTTTTAAGATTAAGCAGGTCAAGATACATGTAGTCCACTATAAATACCTTGAGGATTATACGTACAAATAATCTCAAGAAATAAAAACATGTTTTTAGGATCCTTACGTACTATCTTATTTATTCCAGATACTCCGCGGCACAAAAGCTAAAACTTCACCTAAATTTATTTTTAAAAACTTTTTTAAGATTAAGCAGGTCAAGATACATGTAGTCCACTATAAAGACCTCAAGGAATCTACGTACAAATAATGTTGAGAAATTAAAACATGTTTTTAGGATCCTTACGTACTATCTTATTTATTCCAGATACTCCGCGGCACAAAAGCTAGGACTTTACCTTAATTTTTTTTTTAATACTTTTTTCAGATTAAGCAGGTTAAGATACATGTAGTCCACTATAAAGACTTTGAGGAATATACGTACAAATAATGTTGAGAAATTAAAACATGTTTTTAGGATCCTTACGTACCATCTTATTTATTCCAGATACTCCGTGGCACAAAAGCTAGGACTTCAACTAAATTTATTTTTAAATACTTTTTTTAGATTAAGCAGGTCAAGATACATGTAGTCCACTATGAATACCTTGAGGATTATACGTACAAATAATCTCAAGAAATTAAAACATGTTTTTAGGATCCTTACGTACCATCTTATTTATTCCAGATACTCCGCGGCACAAAAGCTAGGACTTCACCTAAATTTATTTTTAAATACTTTTTTTAGATTGAGCAGGTCAAGATACATGTAGTCCACTATAAAGACCTCAAGGAATATACGTACAAATAATGTTGAGAAATTAAAACATGTTTTTAAGATCCTTACGTACCATCTTATTTATTTTAGATACTCCGCGGCACAAAAGCTAGGACTTCACCTAAATTTATTTTTAAATACTTTTTTCAGATTGAGCAGGTCAAGATACATGTAGTTCACTATAAAGACCTTAAAGAATATACTTACAAATAATGGTCAGAAATTAAAACATGTTTTTAGGATCCTTACGTACCATCTTACTATAGAATTCAACTAATCGTTTTCGTTCGTTTTCGTGTAACTCGCTTTCCCATAGTAAATCGAGTTCGTTCTGTTTATTGACTACATGAAAATTTAAGCTCAGCTTATCCAACGTACGAATAGTCACAGGGTTAACGTCTCCGCATCCAATACAGAGGCACCCGGGTTCAAATCTCGGTCAGCGTAAATAATTTTTCGTTTTTTTGTGGCCTGTTTGAGTCTCTAAACTGTAGGAAAGCTGCTGTCATGAATCGTCATTGTCGGTTTTTAGTGCTATGACCATGACGACAGTGGTAATAAAAATACGTCACTTCAAAATGCTTCCAACACTGGCTTACCGCGTAGCATGCAAGATACTGAAATCGCAGTAAGTTGAAAACAAATATTAAAGTTTAAAAACATAAACGTATTTTTGAGTGATGACTATAAACTATTTTCTTAAAAAACAATAATAGTTACAATAAAGAGTAATGAAAATTTTTCGTTTGGTTGTCGAGAGGCCCCACAGGATACCACATAAAACTTGAACCGTCTACTCTGAATGTCGGCTATGGCTAAGGCAACAGTAGCTGTGCAGTGTGAGTGTGAGTGGTTGATGGAATCATTAATAATAAAAATTACTTCCACTATGAATATTGACTATGCTAAAGCACTGCGCTGATCATCGACAAAATAATAATAATATTCAAAAGTCAAAGTTGACAAAAGTTTACAATCAACTATATAATTACACTAAAAAGCATAAACTATATGTATCTAAATAATGTAAACGTATACTGAGTCCTTTAGGCTATCGTCGTTGCTAACGACGATAGCCCAAAGGAGGCGGACGACAGTGTCAAGTTTATTTTGTCTTTCTCTCTTAAGTTACTTTAATATTATTTTTTGTTTCTAAACTGTTTAGAAACAAAAAATAATATTTTGTTCCTAATAATATAATAGTAGTTACTAAAATAATATATATTCTTCCGCTATTTTTTTTCCTGGCAATCAACAAATTATTCAAGTAAATAATAGTACCTACTCCAAAGCAACATCTGCTGTACAGAGCGTAAAAAAATGATTAAAAGGCGCGAGGAAATGATGTAACAGCCACGCAGACACGTCACATCCACCAATGAATTTTTTAAATATTGTACCTATGTTAATACGTGACGTCTAGCATTAGCGGGGTAGTCTGGGGGGCCGTATTGAGAACTGGCTGCAAATATGAATATTAGTAGGTTAATATAATAACGAGGAAAAGGTAAGGTCGCCATGCGACCTCTCCCCCACTCCCTTTCCCGGGGATACCTTTTCCCCACTCCACAACTGTATTAATAAAACTAACAAAAGCTCTGCACAGTTCCACAGTCCCAGAGTTCCAACAACAAGCGATTGTGGTCCGATGATTTAAATTATATTATGGTTGTGGAGTGGGGAAAGAGTACCTCCGGGTAAGGAAGTGGGGGAGAGGTCGCATGGCGACCTGGCCTTTTTCTAGTCTTATTTATTCCAGATACTCCGCGGCACAAAAGCTAGGACGTTGCCTAAATTTATTTTTAAATACTTTTTTTAGATTGAGCAGGTCAAGATACATGTAGTCCACTATAAAGACCGCAAAGAATATACGCACAAATAATGTTAGGAAATTAAAACATGTTTTAAGGATCCTTACGTACCATCTTATTTATTTCAGATACTCCGCGGCACAAAAGCTAGGACTTTACCTTAATTTATTTTTAAATACTTTTTTTAGATTAAGCAGGTCAAGATACATGTAGTCCACTATAAAGGCCTTGAGAAATATACGTACAAATAATGTTGAGAAATTAAAACATGTTTTTAGGATCCTTACGTACCATTTTATTTATTCCAGAGACTCCGCGGCACAAAAGCTGAAACTTTACCTAAATTTATTTTTTTATACTTTTTTTAGATTGAGCAGGTCAAGATACATGTATTACACTATAAAGACCTCGAGGAATATACGCTCAAATATTGTTTAGAAATTAAAACATGTTTTTAGGATCCTTACGTACCATCCTATTTATTTCAGATATTCCGCGGCACAAAAGCTAGGACTTTACCTAAATTTATTTTTTATTACTTTGTTTTTAGATTAAGCACGTCAAGATACATGTAGTCTACTATAAAGATCTTGATAAACATACGTACAAATAATGTTGAGAAATTTAAACATGTTTTTAGGATCCTTACGTATCATCTTATTTATTCCAGATACTCCGCAGCACAAAAGCAAGGACATTACCTTAATTTATTTTTAAATACTTTTTTTTAATCAAGCAGGTCAAGATACATGTAGTCCACTTTAAAGATTTTGAGGAATATACGTACAAATAATGTTAAGAAATTAAAACATGTTTTTAGGATCCTTACGTACTATCCTATTTATTCCAGATACTCCGCGGCACAAAAGCTAGGACTTTACCTAAATTTATTTTTAAATACTTGTTTTTAATTGAGCAGGTCAAGATACATGTAGTCCACTATAAAGACCTTAAATAATTTACGTACAAATAATGTTAAAAAATTAAAACATGTTTTTAGAATCCTTACGTACCATCCTATTTATTCCAGATACTCCGTGGCACAAAAGCTAGGACTTTACTTTAATTTATTTTTTAATACTTTTTTTAGATTAGGCAGGTTAAGATACATGTAGTCCACTATAAAGACTTTAAGGAATATACGTACAAATAATGTTAAGAAATTAAAACATGTTTTTAGGATCCTTACGTACCATCTTATTTATTCCAAATACTCCGCGGCACAAAAGCTAGGACTTTACCTAAATTTATTTTTAAATACTTTTTTTAGATTAAGCAGGTCAAAATACATGTAGTCCACTGTAAAGACCTCAATAAATATACGTACAAATATTGTTAAGAAATTAAAACATGTTTTTAGGATCCTTACGTACCATCCTATTTATTCCAGATACTCCGCGGCACAAAAGCTAGGACTTTACCTTAATTTATTTTTAAATACTTTTTTTAGATTAAGCAGGTCAAGATACATGTAGTCCACTATAAAGGCCTTGAGAAATATACGTACAAATAATGTTGAGAAATTAAAACATGTTTTTAGGATCCTTACGTACCATTTTATTTATTCCAGAGACTCCGCGGCACAAAAGCTGAAACTTTACCTAAATTTATTTTTTTATACTTTTTTTAGATTGAGCAGGTCAAGATACATGTATTACACTATAAAGACCTTGAGGAATATACGCTCAAATATTGTTTAGAAATTAAAACATGTTTTTAGGATCCTTACGTATCATCCTATTTATTTCAGATATTCCGCGGCACAAAAGCTAGGACTTTACCTAAATTTATTTTTTATTACTTTGTTTTTAGATTAAGCACGTCAAGATACATGTAGTCTACTATAAAGATCTTGATAAACATACGTACAAATAATGTTGAGAAAATAAAACATGTTTTCAGGATCCTTACGTACCATCTTATTTACTCCAGATACTTCGCAGGACAAAAGCTATGACTTTAACTAAATTTATTTTTAAATACTTTTTTTAGATTAAGCAGGTCAAGATACATGTAGTCCACTATAAAGACTTTGGGGAATCTACGTACAAATAATGTTAAAAAATTAAAACATGTTTTTAGGATCCTTACGTACTATCTTATTTATTCCAGATACTCCGCAGCACAAAAGCTAGGACTTTACCTTAATTTATTTTGTAATACTTTTTTTAGATTAAGCAGGTCCAGATACATGTAGTCCACTATAAAGACCTCGAGGAATATACGTACAAATAATGTTAAGAAATTAAAACATGTTTTTAGGATCCTTACGCACCATCCTATTTATTCCAGATACTTCGTGGCACAAAAGCTAGGACTTTAACTAAATTTATATTTAAATACTTTTTTTAGATTGAGAAGATCAAGATATATGTAGTCCACTATAAAAACCTTGAGGAATATACGTACAAATAATAATGAAAAATTAAAACATGTTTTTAGGATCCTTACCTACCATCTTATTTATTTCAGATACTCCATGGCACGAAAGCTAGGTTTTTACGTAAATTTATTTTTACATACTGTTTTAAGATTAAGCAGGTCAAGATACATGTAGTCCACTATAAATACCTTGAGGATTATACGTACAAATAATCTCAAGAAATAAAAACATGTTTTTAAGATCCTTACGTACCATCTTATTTATTCCAGATACTCCGCGGCACAAAAGCTAAAACTTCACCTAATTTTATTTTTAAAAACTTTTTTAAGATTAAGCAGGTCAAGATACATGTAGTCCACTATAAAGACCTCAAGGAATCTACGTACAAATAATGTTGAGAAATTAAAACATGTTTTTAGGATCCTTACGTACTATCTTATTTATTCCAGATACTCCGCGGCACAAAAGCTAGGACTTTACCTTAATTTATTTTTTAATACTTTTTTCAGATTAAGCAGGTTAAGATACATGTAGTCCACTATAAAGACTTTGAGGAATATACGTACAAATAATGTTGAGAAATTAAAACATGTTTTTAGGATCCTTACGTACCATCTTATTTATTCCAGATACTCCGTGGCACAAAAGCTAGGACTTCAACTAAATTTATTTTTAAATACTTTTTTTAGATTAAGCAGGTCAAGATACATGTAGTCCACTATGAATACCTTGAGGATTATACGTACAAATAATCTCAAGAAATTAAAACATGTTTTTAGGATCCTCACGTACCATCTTATTTATTCCAGATACTCCGCGGCACAAAAGCTAGGACTTCACCTAAATTTATTTTTAAATACTTTTTTTAGATTGAGCAGGTCAAGATACATGTAGTCCACTATAAAGACCTCAAGGAATATACGTACAAATAATGTTGAGAAATTAAAACATGTTTTTAAGATCCTTACGTACCATCTTATTTATTTTAGATACTCCGCGGCACAAAAGCTAGGACTTCACCTAAATTTATTTTTAAATACTTTTTTCAGATTGAGCAGGTCAAGATACATGTAGTTCACTATAAAGACCTTAAAGAATATACTTACAAATAATGGTCAGAAATTAAAACATGTTTTTAGGATCCTTACGTACCATCTTACTATAGAATTCAACTAATCGTTTTCGTTCGTTTTCGTGTAACTCGCTTTCCCATAGTAAATCGAGTTCGTTCTGTTTATTGACTACATGAAAATTTAAGCTCAGCTTATCCAACGTACGAATAGTCACAGGGTTAACGTCTCCGCATCCAATACAGAGGCACCCGGGTTCAAATCTCGGTCAGCGTAAATAATTTTTCGTTTTTTTGTGGCCTGTTTGAGTCTCTAAACTGTAGGAAAGCTGCTGTCATGAATCGTCATTGTCGGTTTTTAGTGCTATGACCATGACGACAGTGGTAATAAAAATACGTCACTTCAAAATGCTTCCAACACTGGCTTACCGCGTAGCATGCAAGATACTGAAATCGCAGTAAGTTGAAAACAAATATTAAAGTTTAAAAACATAAACGTATTTTTGAGTGATGACTATAAACTATTTTCTTAAAAAACAATAATAGTTACAATAAAGAGTAATGAAAATTTTTCGTTTGGTTGTCGAGAGGCCCCACAGGATACCACATAAAACTTGAACCGTCTACTCTGAATGTCGGCTATGGCTAAGGCAACAGTAGCTGTGCAGTGTGAGTGTGAGTGGTTGATGGAATCATTAATAATAAAAATTACTTCCACTATGAATATTGACTATGCTAAAGCACTGCGCTGATCATCGACAAAATAATAATAATATTCAAAAGTCAAAGTTGACAAAAGTTTACAATCAACTATATAATTACACTAAAAAGCATAAACTATATGTATCTAAATAATGTAAACGTATACTGAGTCCTTTAGGCTATCGTCGTTGCTAACGACGATAGCCCAAAGGAGGCGGACGACAGTGTCAAGTTTATTTTGTCTTTCTCTCTTAAGTTACTTTAATATTATTTTTTGTTTCTAAACTGTTTAGAAACAAAAAATAATATTTTGTTCCTAATAATATAATAGTAGTTACTAAAATAATATATATTCTTCCGCTATTTTTTTTCCTGGCAATCAACAAATTATTCAAGTAAATAATAGTACCTACTCCAAAGCAACATCTGCTGTACAGAGCGTAAAAAAATGATTAAAAGGCGCGAGGAAATGATGTAACAGCCACGCAGACACGTCACATCCACCAATGAATTTTTTAAATATTGTACCTATGTTAATACGTGACGTCTAGCATTAGCGGGGTAGTCTGGGGGGCCGTATTGAGAACTGGCTGCAAATATGAATATTAGTAGGTTAATATAATAACGAGGAAAAGGTAAGGTCGCCATGCGACCTCTCCCCCACTCCCTTTCCCGGGGGTACCTTTTCCCCACTCCACAACTGTATTAATAAAACTAACAAAAGCTCTGCACAGTTCCACAGTCCCAGAGTTCCAACAACAAGCGATTGTGGTCCGATGATTTAAATTATATTATGGTTGTGGAGTGGGGAAAGAGTACCTCCGGGTAAGGAAGTGGGGGAGAGGTCGCATGGCGACCTGGCCTTTTTCTAGTCTTATTTATTCCAGATACTCCGCGGCACAAAAGCTAGGACGTTGCCTAAATTTATTTTTAAATACTTTTTTTAGATTGAGCAGGTCAAGATACATGTAGTCCACTATAAAGACCGCAAAGAATATACGCACAAATAATGTTAGGAAATTAAAACATGTTTTAAGGATCCTTACGTACCATCTTATTTATTTCAGATACTCCGCGGCACAAAAGCTAGGACTTTACCTTAATTTATTTTTAAATACTTTTTTTAGATTAAGCAGGTCAAGATACATGTAGTCCACTATAAAGGCCTTGAGAAATATACGTACAAATAATGTTGAGAAATTAAAACATGTTTTTAGGATCCTTACGTACCATTTTATTTATTCCAGAGACTCCGCGGCACAAAAGCTAAAACTTTACCTAAATTTATTTTTTTATACTTTTTTTAGATTGAGCAGGTCAAGATACATGTATTACACTATAAAGACCTCGAGGAATATACGCTCAAATATTGTTTAGAAATTAAAACATGTTTTTAGGATCCTTACGTACCATCCTATTTATTTCAGATATTCCGCGGCACAAAAGCTAGGACTTTACCTAAATTTATTTTTTATTACTTTGTTTTTAGATTAAGCACGTCAAGATACATGTAGTCTACTATAAAGATCTTGATAAACATACGTACAAATAATGTTGAGAAATTTAAACATGTTTTTAGGATCCTTACGTATCATCTTATTTATTCCAGATACTCCGCAGCACAAAAGCAAGGACATTACCTTAATTTATTTTTAAATACTTTTTTTTAATCAAGCAGGTCAAGATACATGTAGTCCACTTTAAAGATTTTGAGGAATATACGTACAAATAATGTTAAGAAATTAAAACATGTTTTTAGGATCCTTACGTACTATCCTATTTATTCCAGATACTCCGCGGCACAAAAGCTAGGACTTTACCTAAATTTATTTTTAAATACTTGTTTTCAATTGAGCAGGTCAAGATACATGTAGTCCACTATAAAGACCTTAAATAATTTACGTACAAATAATGTTAAGAAATTAAAACATGTTTTTAGGATCCTTACGTACCATCCTATTTATTTCAGATATTCCGCGGCACAAAAGCTAGGACTTTACCTAAATTTATTTTTTATTACTTTGTTTTTAGATTAAGCACGTCAAGATACATGTAGTCTACTATAAAGATCTTGATAAACATACGTACAAATAATGTTGAGAAATTTAAACATGTTTTTAGGATCCTTACGTATCATCTTATTTATTCCAGATACTCCGCAGCACAAAAGCAAGGACATTACCTTAATTTATTTTTAAATACTTTTTTTTAATCAAGCAGGTCAAGATACATGTAGTCCACTTTAAAGATTTTGAGGAATATACGTACAAATAATGTTAAGAAATTAAAACATGTTTTTAGGATCCTTACGTACTATCCTATTTATTCCAGATACTCCGCGGCACAAAAGCTAGGACTTTACCTAAATTTATTTTTAAATACTTGTTTTCAATTGAGCAGGTCAAGATACATGTAGTCCACTATAAAGACCTTAAATAATTTACGTACAAATAATGTTAAAAAATTAAAACATGTTTTTAGAATCCTTACGTACCATCCTATTTATTCCAGATACTCCGTGGCACAAAAGCTAGGACTTTACTTTAATTTATTTTTTAATACTTTTTTTAGATTAGGCAGGTTAAGATACATGTAGTCCACTATAAAGACTTTAAGGAATATACGTACAAATAATGTTAAGAAATTAAAACATGTTTTTAGGATCCTTACGTACCATCTTATTTATTCCAAATACTCCGCGGCACAAAAGCTAGGACTTTACCTAAATTTATTTTTAAATACTTTTTTTAGATTAAGCAGGTCAAAATACATGTAGTCCACTGTAAAGACCTCAATAAATATACGTACAAATATTGTTAAGAAATTAAAACATGTTTTTAGGATCCTTACGTACCATCCTATTTATTCCAAATACTCCGCGGGACAAAAGGTAGGACTTTACCTAAACTTATTTTTTGATACTTTTGTTTAGATTAAGCAGGTCAAGATACATGTAGTCCACTATAAAGACGTCGAGAAATATACGTACAAATAATGTTGAGAAATTAAAACATGTTTTTAGGATCTTTACGTACCATCTTATTCATTCCAGATACTCCGCAGCACAAAAGCTAGGACTTTACTTAAATTTATTTTTAAATACTTGTTTTCAATTGAGCAGGTCAAGATACATGTAGTCCACTATAAAGACCTTAAATAATTTACGTACGAATAATGTTAAAAAATTAAAACATGTTTTTAGAATCCTTACGTACCATCCTATTTATTCCAGATACTCCGTGGCACAAAAGCTAGGACTTTACTTTAATTTATTTTTTAATACTTTTTTTAGATTAGGCAGGTTAAGATACATGTAGTCTACTATAAAGGCTTTGAGGAATATACGTACAAATAATGTTAAGAAATTAAAACATGTTTTTAAGATCCTTACGTACCATCTTATTTATTTCAGATACTCCGCGGCACAAAAGCTAGGACTTTACCTAAATTTATTTTTTAATACTCTTTTTAGATTAAGCAGGTCAAGATACATGTAGTCCACTATAAACACCTCGAGAAATATACGTACAAATAATGTTGAGAAATTAAAACACGTTTTTAGGATCCTTTCGTACTATCTCATTTATTCCAAATACTCTTCAGCACGAAAGCTTAGCCTTTACTTGAAATTCTTTCTATATACGATTTTAAGATTAAGAAGGTCAAAAAACTTTTACTCACTATAAAGACTTTAAGGAATATACGTACAAATAATGTTGAGAAATTAAAACATGTTTAAGGGATCCTTACGTACTATCTTATTTATTACAAATACTCCGCGGCACAAAAGCTTGAACTTCACTTAAATTTATTTTTCAATACTTTTTTAAAATTGAGCAGGTCAAGATACATGTAGTCTGCTATAAAGATCTCAAATAATTTACGTACAAATAATGTTAAGAAATAAAAACATGTTTTCAGGATCCCTACGTACCATTTTGTTTGTTCCAGATACTCCGCAGCACAAAAGTTTGGACTTTACCTAAATTTATTTGTAAATACTTTTTTTAGATTGATCAGGTCATGATACATGTAGTCACTATAAAGACTTCCATGAATATACGTACAAATAATGTTAAGAAATTAAAACATGTTTTTAGGATCCTTACGTACTATCTTATTTATTCCAGGTACTCCGCAGAACACATGCTTAGACTGTACTCAAACTTATTTTTAAATACTTCATATAAATTAAACAGGTCAGGATACATGTAGTCTACTATCAAGACCTTGCAGAATTTACGTATAAATAATGTTAAGGGATTAAAACATGTTTTTAGGATCTTTTTGTACCATTTTATTTATTTCAGATACTCCGCAGCACAAAAGCTAAAACTTTACTTAAATTTATTTTTTAATACTTTTTTTAGATTATGCACGTCAAGATACATGAACTTCACTATAAAGACCTCGAATAATATACGTGCAAATATTGTTAAGAAATTAAAACATGTTTTTAAGATCCTTTTGTACTATCTCATTCATTTCAGATACTCTTCAGCACGAAAGCTTAGCCTTTACTTGAAATTCTTTCTAAATACGATTTTATTATTAAAAAGGTCAAAACACTTTTAGTCCACTATAAAGACCTCAGGGAATATACGTACAAATAATGTTGAGAAATTAAAACATGTTTTAAGGATCCTTACGTACCATCTTATTTATTCCAGATACTCCGCGGCACAAAAGCTTGACCTTTACTTGAATTTATTCTTAAATACTTTTTTTAGATTGAGCAGGTCAAGATACATGTAGTCCACTATGAAGATCTCGAATAATTTACGTACGAATAATGTTGAGAAATTAAAACATTTTTTTAGGATCCTTACGTACTATCTTATTTATTCCAGATACTCCGCGGCACAAAAGCTTAGACTTTACCTAAATTCATTTTAAAATACTTTTTTTTAATTAAGCAGGTCAAGATACATGTAGTCTACTATAAACACCTCGAGGAATATACGTACAAATATTGTTAAGAAATTAAAACATGTTTTTAGGATCCTTACGTACCATCCTATTTATTCCAAATACTTCGCGGCACAAAAGGTAGGACTTTACCTAAACTTATTTTTTGATACTTTTGTTTCGATTAAGCAGGTCAAGATACATGTAGTCCACTATAAAGACGTCCAGAAATATACGTACAAATAATGTTAAGAAATTAAAACATGTTTTTAGGATCTTTACGTACCATCTTATTCATTCCAGATACTCCGCAGCACAAAAGCTAGGACTTTACCTAAATTTATCTTTAAATACTTGTTTTCAATTGAGCAGGTCAAGATACATGTAGTCCACTATAAAGACCTGAAATAATTTACGTACAAATAATGTTAAAAAATTAAAACATGTTTTTAGAATCCTTACGTACCATCCTATTTATTCCAGATACTCCGTGGCACAAAAGCTAGGACTTTACTTTAATTTATTTTTTAATACTTTTTTTAGATTAGGCAGGTTAAGATACATGTAGTCTACTATAAAGGCTTTGAGGAATATACGTACAAATAATGTTAAGAAATTAAAACATGTTTTTAGGATCCTTACGTACCATCTTATTTATTTCAGATACTCCGCGGCACAAAAGCTAGGACTTTACCTAAATTTATTTTTTAATATTTTTTTTAAATTAAGCAGGTCAAGATACATGTAGTCCACTATAAACACCTCGAGAAATATAAGTACAAATAATGTTGAGAAATTAAAACACGTTTTTAGGATCCTTTCGTACTATCTCATTTATTCCAAATACTCTTCAGCACGAAAGCTTAGCCTTTACTTGAAATTCTTTCCATATACGATTTTAAGATTAAGAAGGTCAAAAAACTTTTACCCACTATAAAGACCTTAAGGAATATACGTACAAATAATGTTGAGAAATTAAAACATGTTTAAGGGATCCTTACGTACTATCTTATTTATTACAAATACTCCGCGGCACAAAAGCTTAAACTTCACTTAAATTTATTTTTTAATACTTTTTCAAAATTAAGCAGGTCAAGATACATGTAGTCTACTATAAAGATCTCAAATAATTTACGTACAAATAATGTTAAGAAATAAAAACATGTTTTTAGGATCCCTACGTACCATTTTGTTTGTTCCAGATACTCCGCAGCACAAAAGCTTAGACTTTACCTAAATTTATTTGTAAATACTTTTTTTAGATTGATCAGGTCATGATACATGTAGTCACTATAAAGACTTAAAAGAATATACGTACAAATAATGTTAAGAAATCAAAACATGTTTTTAGGATCCTTACGTACTATCTTATTTATTCCAGTTACTCCGCAAAACAAATGCTTAGACTGTACTCAAACTTATTTTTAAATACTTTCTATAGATTTAACAGGTCAGGATACATGTAGTCTACTATCAAGACCTTGCAGAATATACGTATAAATAATGTTAAGGGATTAAAACATGTTTTTAGGATCTTTTCGTACCATTTTATTTATTTCAGATACTCCGCAGCACAAAAGCTAAAACTTTACTTAAATTTATTTTTTAATACTTTTTTCAGATTATGCACGTCAAGATACATGAACTTCACTATAAAGACCTCGAATAAAATAGGTGCAAATATTGTTAAGAAATTAAAACATGTTTTTAAGATCCTTTTGTACTATCTTATTCATACCAGATACTCTTCAGCACGAAAGCTTAGCCTTTACTTGAAATTCTTTCTAAATACGATTTTAAAATTAAAAAGGTCAAAAAACTTTTAGTCCACTATAAAGACCTCAGGGAATATACGTACAAATAATGTTGAGAAATTAAAACATGTATTAAGGATCCTTACGTACCATCTTATTTATTCCAGATACTCCGCGGCACAAAAGCTTGACCTTTACTTGAATTTATTCTTAAATACTTTTTTTAGATTGAGCAGGTCAAGATACATGTAGTCCACTATGAAGATCTCGAATAATTTACGTACGAATAATGTTGAGAAATTAAAACATTTTTTTAGGATCCTTACGTACTATCTTATTTATTCCAGATACTCCGCGGCACAAAAGCTTAGACTTTACCTAAATTCATTTTAAAATACTTTTTTTTAATTAAGCAGGTCAAGATACATGTAGTCTACTATAAACACCTCGAGGAATATACGTACAAATATTGTTAAGAAATTAAAACATGTTTTTAGGATCCTTACGTACCATCCTATTTATTCCAAATAATCCGCGGCACAAAAGGTAGGACTTTACGTAAACTTATTTCTTGATACTTTTGTTTAGATTGAGCAGGTCAAGATACATGTGATCCACTATAAAGACGTCGAGAAATATACGTACAAATAATGTTGAGAAATTAAAACATGTTTTTAGGATCTTTACGTACCATCTTATTCATTCCAGATACCCCGCAGCACAATAGCTAGGACTTTACCTAAATTTGTTTTTAAATACTTGTTTTCAATTAAGCAGGTCAAGATACATGTAGTCCACTATAAAGACCTTAAATAATTTACGTACAAATAATGTTAAAAAATTAAAACATGTTTTTAGAATCCTTACGTACCATCCTATTTATTCCAGATACTCCGTGGCACAAAAGCTAGGACTTTACTTTAATTTATTTTTTAATACTTGTTTTAGATTAGGCAGGTTAAGATACATGTAGTGTACTATAAATGTTTCGAGGAATATACGTACAAATAATGTTAAGAAATTAAAACATGTTTTTAGGATCCTTACGTACCATCTTATTTATTTCAGATACTCCGAAACACAAAAGCTAGGACTTTACCTAAATTTATTTTTCAATACTTTTTTGAGATTGAGCAGGTCAAGATACATGTAGTCTACTATAAAGATCTCAAATAATTTACGTACAAATAATGTTAAAAAATAAAAACATGTTTTCAGGATCCCTACGTACCATTTTGTTTGTTCCAGATACTCCGCGGCACAAAAGCTTGGACTTTACCTAAATTTATTTGTAAATACTTTTTTGAGATTGATCAGGTCATGATACATGTAGTCACTATAAAGACTTCCATGAATATACGTACAAATAATGTTAAGAAATTAAAACATGTTTTTAGGATCCTTACGTACTATCTTATTTATTTCAGTTACTCCGCAGAACAAATGCTTAGACTGTACTCAAACTTATTTTTAAATACTTTATATAGATTAAACAGGTCAGGATACATGTAGTCTACTATCAAGACCTTGCAGAATATACGTATAAATAATGTTAAGGGATTAAAACATGTTTTTAGGATCTTTCCGTACCATTTTATTTATTTCAGATACTCCGCAGCACAAAAGCTTAAACTTTACTTAAATTTATTTTTTAATACTTTTTTCAGATTATGCACGTCAAGATACATGAACTTCACTATAAAGACCTTGAATAATATACGTGCAAATAATGTTAAGAAATTAAAACATGTTTTTAAGATCCTTTCGTACTATCTTATTTATTCCAGATACTCTTCAGCACGAAAGCTTAGCCTTTACTTGAAATTCTTTCTAAATACGATTTTAAAATTAAAAAGGTCAAAAAACTTTTAGTCCACTTTAAAGACCTCAGGCAATATACGTACAAATAATGTTGAGAAATTATAACATGTTTTTAGGATCCTTTCGTACCATCTCATTTATTCCAGATACTCCTCGGCATGGAAGCTTAGCCTTTACTCTGATTTTTTTCTAAATACAAATTTTAGATCAAGCAGGTCGAAAAGCTTCTAGTCCACTATATAGACGTTGAGGAATACAGGTTAAAACATGTTTTACAAATTAAAACTTGTTCTGAGGTCCCCATCGTACCAAATTCAAATATTTTAGATACTTTTCAGCATATAGGCTAAGCGTTTACTCCCAATTCTTTTAAAATACGATTTTTTAATTAAGCAGGTCAAGATGCTTCTATGTTCTGAGGTCCCTATCGTACCAAATCTAATTAGTTTATATACTTCCTAGCATAGGGGCTTAGCCTTTACTCCGACTTTTTTCTTAATACGATATTTAGATTCAGCATGTCGAGATGCTTCTAGTCCACTATAAAGACGTTGTGAGACTTCCTATTAGTTTACCTTGCTCAGTAGTTTTAGTTTAGTCTTCAGCTCAGTTATCAGTAGTCGAGGTAATAACTATGCTTTAAATTAACGACTCACTCACAATGACGCACAATTTAAGTTGGGATTTTGGCAATCTTGAAAAAGAGCCAGGATGTCCTTTGAGTTTGAGTTTGAGTGAACTTTATTTAGTGTCGAATTAATTCAATACAATTGTACTGTTTTACAATAACGGACACTAATACATACAATATAATTTAAAAGCAAACCTTAAAACTAGCACACACTAATCCCATTTAAATTATCACAATTCCGTATTCATATTTTAAAACCAATTACATAAATTTACTAGCAAAATGAAGTCATGGAGGCTGGTAAACTAAAAACTTAATCTTACCACGACTAGAAAGAGAAGAAAGACAATTTTATTAAAAACTAAATTTGACACTGTTCTCCGTTGAGGATAGCCCAAAGGACTCAGTATACGGAACAAAATCTTGTTGTATATAAGTTAGTTTGTGTTATAATTACAAAATATAGAAGCTTCCAAAATTAATCAGTAGGTGTACAGAAATATAAATGGTGTACACATACTTGTGCGGATTTCTTCAAGACAGAAACCACAATATCTTCAATGAGCGTTGAAGGCAAACACTGAGCTTTCATAAACTTCTGGAAAAATTTAGAAATGGTTCCACGCGCCCAAGTGTACAATCCTATCACTTCAATCTCTGTAAGACCCAACTTTTGCTGGAAGTAGGGAATACAGGGATCGTAGATTTTTTGTTTTTCTTCATTAACAGCATCAGCTTAATTTAAATCGTTTTTTTCCATCCTAATAGTTGGATCAAGAATCATTCCTTTCTTAGACGCTAAGTTGTACGAAATAATATCAACCCTTTGTGAACTATTTTCTGTACATTCGGCTTCTTCAAGAGTTTTCCAACCTAATTTTTGCATGGCTTCTGCAATTAAGCGACGAACAGCATGGTGTCGATTATTACGAATTAATTCACTACGCGGGCATTTTCCAAGGATATGGCCTATCGTTTCAATCTCCTTACAGCCATGTCGGCAGTAAAGGGATCCTCGGTCATGTCGCGGAATGGCATTAACAGGCAAGACATTTCCGACCATTTTGATTGTGGTGGTCCATTCAGAAGATGTGAGTCCAATTTTGGAATGAATCAACGTATTGGCATATGGGCACTCTTGAAATTGTATAACCCCTTGACCTTTATGTGGAAGTTCACACCAGGAATCGTACTCAACACTCCGTAAGTGATCACAAATTAGCTTGCTCTTCTTCCCTTTGAAATCAATCATTTCTTTTCGAACTTCTTGTGGTACGTTAAGAAAATCCAAAGCATGGGATTTTTCAATCGCTAAAGATGCTTAGTCAGACTGTAATTATGAAACCAGTAGAGGCAGTAGGAAAAGGAAGAAAATCGAGTGACGAGTAAAATTTTCTTACCGTCGCCGTCAACCATGCATGGTCATTCTCGAGCTTTTGATACGATACAGGATGAAAAAGATTGTAATATACGGCTGGACCAGTTATTTACTGGCTTAGGGGCCGTAGCGTAGGCGACAGGCGTGGGCGTTGGGAATTTGACAGAAAACAGAGATCTGAATAAAGAATAGTTAACTTAGGCTAAATATTTTGCCAACTGCTTTTGCATTAGGCAAATAGCATTTGGGGGAGGGGATTTTTCACTACTGAATGGTGATTGGGACTTGGTCGGTTCTCCTCGGCACCTATTGGCTTTTGAAAAATAACACAGGCAGAGGGGCCTTATTGGAGTTAACTATTCTCTATTCAGATCTTTCTTCTCTGGGAATTTGAAGGCGAAGAAGGCTTGAGGTTTCTGTAAAGCAATGCGCAGGGTCCAACCAATAGGAATGTACTTTACGCACAAATAAAAAAACAACGGCTATGTGCATAAATTATATAAACGGTGGGGGCAGTGAATCCACTCGCATATTTGCCACATGTCATGAACTCAAACAAAGAAGGTATGATTATAGTTTACGGTTGGTCCCTAAGTACTAGCTTACTGCACATATTATTACCAGAGCATTTTACTATTTTGAATAGATAGATGATAGATATTATCAAGCCTATGATTCCACTGGAGTTCACAAGCGATTTATTAACACAAATATATTATAGAATTTATGTTTTTATTTAGTCTTATTCATTTTACGTTATTTATTTATGCTACTGTCATAGCTACTGCATACTCGTACTGCTTGGTCATTGGCCTTAATGACTGAAGGGGTTAAATATGATTACCATAGATGGGCATTTACTTCGCATTCAAGCTCACTTCATTAGGGATGCCTATGAAGTAGCATGCACTCAGAGAACAGAGATCTGAATAATGATCTCTGTTCTCTGGCATGCACTCACCCTCACGTCATCTAAAACTTGCCTCCCGCACTCACGAGTGCAAATATCGAATAGAAGGCGCTCACGCTCTCACTCATGAAGCATCCTTTATCCCGCCTTTTTTTGATTCAGTCAGGTATGTCAAGAACCAGAATTTTTTGCAATTTTTGAAAATTGTATATTTTATGCAACCAAATAGTTCTACGCGGTTTTTAGCAGCACAATATAGCATCTATTGGCATTATTTCTTGAGTCAGTAAAATTAATGTATAAATGAGTCCCATCTGCTACTCTAAGATGTGATGTGAATGCAACTTGAATGAACTCATGCTCACACTCATGAGCGGGTTGCGGTTTATGTACTACACTCATCCTCACGGGAATGAGTTCACGCAATTTAAATCAGCTCTCACCCTCATCACCCACGGCAAGGATCGTGAGTACGAGGGATGGGTTCCACGCCCATCTATGATGCTCACGCGCTCAGAAAAATCAGATTTTCAAACTTAGCGGTCCATGCCAATAGTAAAAATCGAATTGAACATTTAAGGTAAGCTTCAAGCTAAATTACTTAATCATTATTGGTCTAGCTCATGATCTCAACTTTGGTTTTGCTTTTTACAATAATGTACACCAATTTTTTTATGAATTAGCAGTCGTGTGCATATATGTGATGTGTCCAGTAAGATTTTATCTATCGATTTTATCTATAGGGGCTGCGCCCCCCCACCACCGAGCCTCCCTGCTTTCCTGCAGAGAACAGGAATGTGAAGGCTTATACCAGTGTAAGACACGGAGCCGGTGACCGGTAGGACCGATTGCACTGACCGGAGGTCCGGTCAGTTCTATACTTTTGAGACAAGCTCAGGACGGCCTGTGTTAAATAATAGGGAGGCTCAAATGAGGCCAAAAAGGAAGGTACGTTTCGGTCCTCGGTCACTTTTTTTAAAGAGCTCATTAGGGACCGATTGTCTTGCACTGGCTTATACCTCCTGACTTCTGTTCTCTGGCTTTCATGTGGGAGCTTCGCCCCACCCGACCCCCTGGATATCATGGATACCTAACCTAACCGAAAAGAGATTAGCTCGGAGGAAGGATAGTATTACAGCAGTTCTACACACCCTTATGAGAACTGTGCGTGTGGGAATGAAAAGCTACAGAAAGTCATGCTAATAGTAATGCCCGTGATAATCGGTTTTTTGAAAATGTTGGTATTTTTGAATTTGTTTCAAAATTAATTTATAAAGCAAAAATCGAATTTGTGAGGGATTAGAAGTTATTTTGTTAAGATGAGGCGACCCACCCTCAACTTGGTTAACGTCATTTTTGTGTCGCTCCTAAACGGCTTTATCGTAACAAAGTCAACGTAAGTACCTAGGCTAAGGTACTTATAAATACAGGTAGGTATGTACGGTAATGTGTACAAAGTGCGCTAAAGTGTTTACAACGGCGGTTTTTGATAAAGAGAAAAAAAAATTTAAAAATGCCAACAGTTGCTCCATTCAACTGCGGAAAAATCCGGCGCTTCGCGCCGGATTTTTCGACCAGGGCTAGGCCCGAAGTAGATGCTGAGCTTCAACAAAGGAGCATGATAATTTAGGTAACGCTCAAAGATGATACAATATTTGTGGTAGCACCCCTAACATCAATAAGCCATATACTAATGTACGTAGCATGTAGTCAAATAAAACTGGAAGATTTTTGAGAATTGCATTATTAACAAATGACGTCATTTATCAAGGCTCCCATACCATCAACGAGCCATATACGGATGTACGTGGCATGAAGTTAAAAAAAGGTAAAAAATTTTTGAGTATTGCTCGATTTACAAATGACGTAATTTATGAAGCCTTCCCCGCCATCAATAAGCAATATACGAATAAACGTGATCTCTTAAGTGGTAATTTATAAATACTGTCATTTATGGACGATCCCTCTATGAATATTATTAAGATCCCACGTTAAATTCATTTGATTGCTCAGTTCCTAAACTAACGACAAAAGGGATCTCTAAAGTGGTTATTTTTAAATAACGTCATTTATTGACCATCCTCGTATGCATATTAGTAACATCTCATGTTAAACATATTCGATTACTTAATTCCTGAGGTTATGACAAAGTGGATCTCTAAAGTGGTAATTTTTAAATACCGTCATTTATGGACGATCCCTGTATGCATATTAGTAAGAGGTAAGCAGGCGTGCTTGGGTGAGTGGTTAGGACTGCAGACTAACGAAAATTACAGCCTCAGACCTAGCTTTGATCTTTGGCCACTACTAATCGTTTACGGCTCTGTGTTTTACGGTAAACGTCACTGGATGGTTGATTGAAACCCAAACCCAATCTCCTTCGGTGCTCCTTAGTGACCACTAATTACGTTGGGGCCTACGGAATGAGACTCCTTTACTGTGGAGGAGGGGACGGGGATAGGTGAAAGGCCAGAAAGACCGAGACGATCTAACGCGGTAGCTTCCTATTTCCTCAACAACAGTGACTTGTTGAGTCTGGTTGTATAAACTTTGGTTATATCGACTCAATGAATTAATTATTATTATTATTAATATTTTTATTATTATTATTATTATTATTATTATTATTATTATTATTATTATTATTATTATTATTAATATTATTATTATTAATATTAATATTATTATTATATTAGTTAGTGATCCCATGGTAAATATGTCCGATTACTTAATTCTTAAACTAATGACAAACGGGGTCCTTAAAATAATAATGTTTGTATAACGGCATTTATGGACGACGCTGGTATGCATACTAGTAAGATCCCATCTTAAATATATCCGATTACCTAATTCTTGAATTGCTGACAAGCGGGGTCTCTAAAATGGTAATGTTTGAATAACGTCATTTAGGGACGATCCCTGACAGCATACTAGTAGGATCCCATGGTATATATGTCCGATTACTTAATTCTTGAACTAATGACAAGCGGGGTCTCATAAATAGTAATGTTTGTATAACGTCATTTATGGACGATCCCGGTATGCATACATGACTAATAACAAAGGGGATCTTAAAAATGTACCAATATATATTAGTAGTATCTCATGGTAAATATATTTGATTACCTAATTCTCAAACTTATCTTAAATGATATTGTTTGAAAAACGTCATTTGTGGACGATCCCCGTAATCATACTAGAAAGATCCCGAGTTAAATATATTTGCTTACCTAATTCTTGAATTAATGACGAAAGGGATCTCTAAAATGGTAATGTTTAGATAACGTCATTTATGGACGGTCCCCGTATTCATATTATTAAGATTCTATGTGAGCGGCTTGTTTTAATTTACCCACCCTCAACTTAAATGACATCATTTGTGTCTGGCCCCTAAGCGACTTTATCCTTGTCTACCACGTACCTATGTAGAAAAAAAGGTAAGTTTGAACGCTAATGCAATGGCATAGGCGGATTTTGATTGAGGGCAAAAAAAAGTGAAAAAATATTAAAAGTTGCTTCAGTTAACTGCTAAGTGTGCAAAAACTGTTCATGCTATCTTTCCTAAAAACTATACAGCACTGCGCGGGAGCTTTTTCTAGCGTTAAAAAAATATTTAAAAAAAGTAGGTTGAAAACTGCGACCGTTCTCGTACGACCTACAGACATTGGGACAGACAGAGCGACAGACAGACGGACGGACAAAACCATTTCAATAGATGCTTATGAGCTAAAGCTCAGCATCTAAAAACGAATAATGCAATAATGATTTATGACGTGACGGCTGGCCTAGAAAAAAAAAATCCGGCGCTTCGCGCCGGATTTGTCCACCGTGGGCCCGAAGTAGATGCTGAGCTTACAACAAGTTGATTTCATCACTGAAAAAACTGTTTTTATAGTACGGTTAACAAACTTCTAACTTAACCATAAGCAGTTACTGCTAGTGAAAACGGGCTGAGTGCGAGCTCTGTTGGCACTAGTGGGCTAAGTAAAAGTTCTGCTGCTCCAAGTGAGCTTAAATTAAATAGCACACAACTATAGTTTACGTACCTACCTACCTACGTTTAGATTCAAGTGTGTATATCAAGGGAATGACGGTCTAGGCACCCATTTTTAACAGCATTCAATTTAAGCAATGCGCAAGTAGTTATCTGTTATGTTAAGCATATTCGTTTACATAATTCATAACCTAATGACGTAGGGGATCTTTATAATAGTAGTATGTAAATAACCTCAGTAATGAACGATCCCTGTATGGGTATTAGTAAGATCCCGTGTGAAATATATCAGAGTACCTAATTCTTGAACTAATGACAAGGAGGAGCTCTAAAGTAGTGATTTATAAATTACGTCATTTATGGACGATCTTCGTATGCATATTAGTAATATCCAATGTTGAATATATTTGATTGCTCAATTCTCAAACTAATGACAAAACGGATTTCAAAAGTGGTACTTTTTAAATAACATCATTTATGAACCACCCCCATTTGCATATTAGTAGGATCCTATGTAAAATATATTCGATTACTAAATTCCTAAACTAATGACAAAGGGGATCTCTAAAATTGTAATGTTTATATACTATAATGCATGGACGGTCCCCGTATGCATATTATTAGGACCCCATGTAAAATATATCTGATTACCTAATTCTTGAACTAATGATAAAGAGGATTTCTAAAATAGTAATGTTTATTTAACGTTATTTATGGACGATCCCCGTGTGCAAATTAGTAGGATCCCATGTTAAATATATAAAATTACCTAATTCTTGAACTAATGACAAAGGGGATCTCTAAAATTGTAATTTTTACATATAATCATGTATGGACGTTCCCTGTATGCATACTTGTAAGATCTAATGTTAAATATATGCTATTACCTAATTCCCAAACAAATTACAAAGGGGATCTCCAAAATGGCAATGTTTGAATAACGTCATTTATGGACGATCCCTGTATGCATACTTGTAAGATCTCCTGTTAAATATATCCGATTACTTAATTCCCAAACTAATGACAAAAGGATCTCTAAAATGGAAATGTTTAAATAATGTCATGTACCTACCTAGAAATGAAGGGAAGTTGCTCCATTTTATTGCAAACTGCGGAAAACCTACTTCTTCGGTCTTGACGACAAACTATAATTACAGCAATGCGCGGGCGCTTTGTGAATTTGTTGAAAGGTGAGTGAGCGATTTTAACGAGAATTTGCATGACATCATTTATGCCCAACCCCTAAGCCTTTTACATAATGTCAATGTAGTGGGGTCTTAAGGATAATTCAAGTCTCATGGTTTATGTTCATCCATTGTTTTTGGACGATGTAGAATAAGGAGCACACAACAATGATGTTATCATTTGAGTAGGTACCTACGTTGATATGATAATTCTTCATTTGCATTATGTTATACATTAGTGGGAAGAAATGGAAGAAATGGGTAAGTCAGAAAATGGAACAAATGTGTTGAAATCATTTGTGAACGCTCCGCAGCATTCAATTTCGTATGCTATTTATGTGCCCTCTATGTTAAGAGTGCGGAATGTACTGTGAATAGACTACAGCAAAAGTACCCACTTACCTCTGTTCACATGGAAGTATGTATATGCGTTGTTAACATAGGAGACACCCGTTTTTCTCCCAATGCTTTTTGATTGCTCAAAAAGTTGGTCCAGTTAACCATTAATTGTAAGAAACTGGTTGGCCCGATCCACTTCAAAAACAATAGGGAACTTCTCCCTCGCATTTGTGACCGTTCAAAAAATGTTTGACGAACATCGCTTAAAAACTGTGACCTGTAGCGCATAAAGAACAGACAGACAGACAGACAGACGGACATAGTCATTCCTATAGATGCTTAAGCTCAGCATCTAAAAAGCAATAGGCACTGGTGCTACATGCTTCATTTTCATGGATGATGTCTGTGTACAACTTGACTTTTTTATTTGTTGTTCTTTATTTTGAATGTCCGGTAACTATGAAAACAATAGAGGCTTGCTCAGCATCTAAAAACCAGCAGCATCAATAATAACAAGCAGTAATCAAACATTCAATTTCCTTGTGTCTTACAGTACCAAATACTTCTTTTACTGCTTGCTCTCAGGTATGGAGAAATATCAAATCTCCATTTTAGGGCATTACTGTTTGATCGCATTGGTTATTTGTTCACTAGCTTATTTATAATATACTAGACTTTAGGCCATCGCCAGCGATGGTTTAAGTGCGCCTCATGTGGCTACTGGCCACGGTTACCCACTGTCACCCTCCTGTAACGTGTCTAGTGTTGGTGACGATTAGTCTTTACCCAAATACGACACCATTAGCCCATTTTTAAATAGTATTCTGCTTCAGTTTTATGCGTGAGACACCGGGATGACATTGAAGCCCCCACTCCCGCTCACTTTAACTGCGAACTGGAGTTTTGATGTAATTGTCGTCGTTGCCATAGTGTGCCTTTGGGATTATGTGTTGGATTCAACTTTGTTACTTTACTACCTATCTACATAATTTACCGGAATTTTAAAAATTTTGCAATACTTGACCAATTTCATCGGGCCATATATCATTCGAAAGGTAATAACTAGTAGAATTTAAATAACAGAATGCGCCTCCATTATAACAACGCGTTTCCAAGACAACGGTCTTTTAATTTTTCAATGTTGCCTAAAACGTGTTGTGTGGGCTACAATCAAAAAACAAAAAAAGGGATCTCTTTATTTTCCAAGAGCTTTCAAATGATATATCACTCGTCAAAATCCTTTAAATTTTTTTAATTTTCCATTGTGTTTTTTTCAAACCATTTGAAATCTAATAACACGCGTTCGTCCACTTTAAGTTATTTATATTCGCCTAATTGTTACTGTTCCAATGGTATATCATTTAAGTGTAATTTTATTGAGTTACTGGTCGAAATGTTCATTTAAGACAATATTTAATGTTTTAGCGGGAAATTCAAAAATTGGAATTTTGAATTTTTGGTTGCATTACAGAAATTAATTATGAATAACATAACCAACAACACATTGTGCGGCCTAATTGCTTCCCTTGATTGAAAACCTGTAAATTAAATCTAAAATTTGGCGGCAAATTCAAAATGCCTAATTTTGCTGGTTTCATGTTGTTTATAATAATTTGTAGATTATCAGCAACACTTTTTTTATAATACAATTTTTTTTGTCAACTTGTGACTTTTAAATATTATTATTATATTGCCGACGATCAGTGAAAACTGCAATGTGCAATGCTTAACTATAGCCAATACTGACAGTGGAAAAAGTATTTTTCATTTACTACATACTTTACTACTACTGCTCCCATTGACATAAACCACTATTGTCATTTGTCATAGACATAGCGTACATTCAAAATCAACAACGAACAAATTACATTACTCACGTTAGTCTTTTATGGTAATGATTATAATTTAATATAGCACCCCAGTACCGAAATGAAATTGTTTTGTATTTTGGTAATAATGGTAGGAAGTTTTATTTCCACCGATATTATTTTTTTATTGATCGTTGTATGGCAGCAAAATAAAAATGTATTAACATTTTATTAGTTTTAAATTATTGGTTTTATTTTTATTAATAAACTACTAAAAGAATTAAACAGAACTAACTTTGTATTGTTAATTATAATCCATCTAGTTTGTTGAAAACAAAAAACAACAAAAAAAATGAATGCGTCTCGGTTTTTTTTCGCGACCTATTTCAATTATTGGAATTCTTTTTTAATGTTTTCCTATTAGTTCCTTCATTGTCGCATGCTTCAGGCTGAGGTACACTATGAGATAAATAGCTTTTAAACCAAGCAATCCCTTGGCAGACATTCACGCAAATGCAAAATAAACAGACTTGTAAGCCATATTATGCTAAACTGTTAAAATTAAACGACATCAAATGTTCCATTTCCACCACAAATCGAAAAAGAATTGAGGATCGTGTCGAGTTTTTTCGCTGCAATAGGTGTTCATAGGAGCGTATTTGAAAAGAGCAAGGAGATTTATCCACCGCTTAACCAACCTGCTTCTTACACATTAGAAGAAAAGCAACTCTGCTCTGATATTGCGAGGATAAAATGTGGTAAAGTTTAAATATTCCAAATATTTATAAAGCGTTCATATCCATTGGATTGTTCCTAATTTTAAAATTCGGGACTTTGCAGCTGTAGAATATTGCCAAATGAAATTTAAATGCAAAGACAAGGGGGGATTGAGCGGCCCCAGAACTTGTTTCAACATGACGGTGATTTAATAACAGTATATATATACTGAATTGCCTGACACTTTAATAAAAATAAACTCAAACTCAAACTCAAACTCAAACGGTACGATTGAAAAGCCAGCAAAAATGTGAAGGACTCTTAGGACTCTTAATTCCATGTAACACTGAGACAGGTTGTTCCGTTACTATGAGCAAGCGCGCCTGTCACATAAACTCCGTTACGGACTCTTTACGTTCCCTTAAGAAACTCAAGCCACTGTTTTAAATATTTTGAAAGAAGGGAACTTAAAAAGCGCGCTAAGCATCGAATCGCTTTTGATCTAGAATGGAGTCGTCGTTATGGGAGCTTTAGTTGGCACGGTGCAGGAGATGCTGAAGGGCAACAATGACGTTGGAGAGGTGCGGCTGGAACGACTCTTTAAAATCCCAGAATGGACTCCAGATGCGCACTACTAACCTGGACATATTTTCGGGGACGATTGGCAAACTAAGGCAGTACAGGCAGACAAAGTCTGGGCATAGGGTGTCACTAGAAAGGAAATAGTTGTGGGCCACATGGACAGGGGGGTCTTTAGTGAGCACAAGGTGCTTCAGAATAATTAGAGGGGGGAGTTTGGCTAGTTTGATACCCATTTGAGGACACAGGAGCCTTAGGACGAAAACAGACATGGGACTCACTCATTAGGAATCGCCGTTGGCCGAACAAAATGACTTGGAACTGCTTCATGAGCCACGTGGAGGGCGTGCAAGGGTTTAGTTACAGATGGCCCGAGTGACACGTACCGCTCTTAAGACGTGTGCCCAATGGATTCTTTGTCTCATGAAGGCGGACGGGACGGATCCTGACTGCAGCAAAGCCCCTCACGGTGTGAACAACGGCTTGATCAATGCAAACGAAGCTGTTTTTGGTGCTGAAGCGCGTAACGTGGAGTGCTGGGAGAAGGTGCTCTTTCTTTTATCGGATGCACTGAACAAAGTAGCAATCTTGAAAATACAGTTCATTACGAAGTGTATTGGCAGTTTATTTTAGTTGCATAGTCGTGTTTTGAACTAACAAACACGTATTTATTAGTTACAGACCATAATTTCAATTTTGAGAAGGTGCCTTCCAATTTAATTACGTCCTTGAATAATCACGTCTCTCAATTCAATTTTATTCTCAACTTGTTCTCACAAAAACATTGTTTAATAAACAATGCGGAATGGGAAATTATTTGGAAAAGTACGAAGCTCAGTTTTATTGCTCGGTTCCTACCCTAATTATAATATTCTCCTGTTTAAACGAGCGCAATGGAGCTGGCACTATTCATAGCTCATCCAATTATGTCATTAAAACTCGTACCTTGCTACGTTTATATAGCATGTGGGCGCTATTCTGCCGTAGCCCACTGAAAACGGCAGCACAAGCACCTAGCTCACTGAAACCCAGTAAGCTCGTACCTAGCTAACTGCTTAGGGTTTATGCAAGCCTTACTACGAAAACATTTTGTGTTCCACTGATGAAAGGAAATCGCTGTAAGCTGAGCATCTACATGGGGCCGTATCTTCCCACCATGTGTAATCTAATGATGAGATGCATAGCACAACTTTGGAGTATTTTTTTCTGTGTTTAATACTATCACCCTTGTGTTTGAACCTCAAATGCACTTTTTGGATGCTGAGCCTTAGCTCATTGAGCATCTTACGGATTGGTTTTGTCTGTCCTTTTTCCGTCGGTCTCCCTCCTTTGCATTTCGTAAGCTACAGCTCGCATTTTGAAACTAATTATATTCAAACAACTTGAGCACGATCACAAATACAATGTAGATGTGATGTATAGTTTTTGGATGCTGAGCTTTAGCTCATAAGCATCTATTGAAATGGTTTTGTCCGTCCGTCTGTCTGTCGGTCTGTCTGTCCGAATGTCTGTAGGTCGTGCGCTACAGGTCACAGTTTTCACTAGCTCTTCTTCTAATAACTTTTAATTGCTTTGAAAAGCGCCCGCGCAGTGCTGTATAGTTTTTGGGCAAGATCGCATGAATAGTTTTTGCACAGTTAGCAGTTAACTAAAGCAAACTTTCAATATTTTTTGAATTTTTTTTTCTCTCAAACAAAAAGCAGCCGTTTAAATTACGTTAGATTTCAAATTTACTTCCATCTCTAAGTACGTACGTGGTAGGCAAGGTTAACGTCGTTTACGGGCCACACACAAATGACGTCATTTGAGTTAAGGATGGATAAATTAAAACAAGACGCTTTACGAAAAAATTCACCATTTACACATTGCTTTGATGGGTAATTAAACCTAAAGTGCGGGTGACTCAATTTTTCTTAAACTTTATGAAGTCGTCATTTATGTTTGACCCTCAATCTTTCTCTTTTATTTATTGTTTTCTATGACTTTACTCCTGGAAATATTTAAACAGTTAACCTTTGCATAGGATCTTACTAATATGTCCATAAATAACGTTAATAAAACACCGCTATTTTAGAAATCCGTTTTGTCATCAGCTCAAGAATTAGGTAAACAGATATCTTTATCATGCAATCTTTACTAGTATACTTTTGGAAATCGTCCGCAAATGACGTTATTAAAAAATTACCATTTTAGTTGTCCCTATTGTCATTAGTTTAAAAATTAAGTAAACGGATATCTTTAACAAGCAATCCTACTAGTATGCATATGAGGATCGTCCACAAATGACGTTATTAAAAAATTACTATTTTACAGGTCCCCTTTGTCATTATCTCAAGAAATAGGTAAACAGATATCTTCAACATGCAATCTTACTAGTATGAATACCGTATCGTCCATAACTGACAGTATTGAAATATTACCATTTTTAGGAGCCCCGTTGTCATTAGGTTATGAATTAGTTAAACGAAAATGCTGAACATGAGAGACAGCTATTTAAGCTTCGCTTAGAATAAATGTATACAAAAACAAGTGTCCAGACCGCCTTCCCAGTCAAATTCACATACATGCTTGCATCAGAAACGTAGTTGATAATACATATACGCCATACGTTAACTGTTTGTGCCACACTGCATTTCGTTTATTTAATTAACATACGAGAAGGAATCCTAGAAGTGTCTTAATGATAGCATCGCCTTTGTAAATTTTTTGTCATACTTACTCCACTTACGTTAAGAATAATGCAGATGGGGATTTAAGTATCTACCTACTTAAAGAAAAAAATATCATTTGTGAAGGCTGACTTTTGTAAATGCTCCATAATAAACCATTGTTGCACCTAAGATATGGCAGGTAAATTATCCTTTCGAGACATTTTCACCGACCAGACATTGCATTAACATTAATTAAACGGCTTAGGGGTTCCGCATAAATGATGTCACGTAAATTAGGCCTGAAAATGCACAAACCGATTAAAAATGGGAAAAGGTGAAAAAGTGTTTTTATTTTACATAATTATTTTATTTTATATATTTAATAACCTTTATTTTATTGAGTTGAGCTTTAATAGCTCAACTTGTATAATTTGTATCCTAATCATTTTCGTACCGGCACTATTTGAACCTGAGCTCCTCCTACCTTGTCTTGTACTTGTGCTGCTGTCACAAAGACCACATGAATTAGTAAACTTACAGTGCTCAATCATACCGGAATCGCTTCTGCTGCTCCCACCTAGTACGGAGCCACTTTTCAACGGCTGGTATGTTCAGGTGCTAATGGTACAGAGCCAACTTATAACAGGACCACTCGTAACCCGTCCAGTCTTATCATCAACACTCGTACCTAGCTCACTCTCACAAGAGCTATTTTAATTGAGCCAATTCGTAGCTGAAGCATCTGTACTTGGCCCACAAGTGCCAACAAAGCTCGTACGTAGCCCGTTTTTACAGAAGATAACTGCTTAGGGTTTAGTTAGGACTTTGTTAACCTAACTACAAAAACATTTGTTTCCACTGATGAAACCAACTTGCTGGAAGCTCAGCATCTACTTCGGCCCCAGCATCTTTCTAGTAAATACTTGACAATTAGTAGTTAAGTGGACCAGCTTTCCAATTGTCTTACAAATTCATACGCGTACGAAAAGACGGCGCTTCGCGTCGAACTTTTTAACCAAGGGCCCCAAGTAGATGCTGAACTTAAAGCGAATATGGGCTTAACTAACGGATTAGAGCCTTTTTGTAGCAACTCTCATTTTTTGTATTGTCCCATTTGGGATAAAACACATGAGACTGGCACTTTTATTATTTGTTTTGTGCTGTGGTTCAAGTATCATATGTTTACCTGCCTGGAAAAATAATAAAGTTGGAAATATTTTGAGAGTTGCTCGGTAAAACTTGCTGCTAATTTCGAAATATAAACTGCATTTAAAATAACCAAAAACAATAGAGTACATCTACATTGAATTGGTGAGCTTTAGGTAGTTGTTGAAATAATTATAGTTAGTTAAGAAACTTGACGTGTAGCGTTGGACATTGAAAAGGGAGCAGACAGACTGAAAATAGAAAAAGAACCAAAGCCGTTTGATACGGCGCTCATTGAGATAAAGCTGAACATCTAAATACGCTAAGTTTAAACCCAATAAGAATGTGTCATCTCATACACTTTAAAATAGGGACTGAGTGAAATAGCATGACAGGAAAGAATTGACCTGATGAATAATTTTAAATATAATTTAGTTTTTGCGAGAGGAAAAATTATCATGTACTTTGCTCTACATCAGTTTAGTTGTTTCCTTATTGTCAATGGAAGCAAAAACACATAACTGCCGGAAATTAAAAAGAGCCGTCGCGAGGCTCTTAACATTTTCTTGCCTACCTTTCCAGTTGTCCCAAGATAATTACCTACAACATGTTGATGGACGTATGAATGGCGCATCCACGCTGTTTGCTTATGATTAAAAATACTTGTTTCCACATTTATGGAAGGTTCGGCTACGGCGGCGTTACGTAAATAAAGTCGGTGAGTCACCAGCTTACAACTTGTAATTTCCTCTCCCTCTTCTCCGCACTCACATGACTCAATCACGAAACGTGAAAATGCGATGGTCTCACACAGAAACTGGACCACAATTCTGACGGCCTTCCCACTTCCACTTCCTCCCACACTCCACACTCTCCGCTAATTATACACCATTACGTACTAATCCCAGTTATTTTTAATTCCAATTTGTGAACAGGCGCTTCCACGCAGTCCAATATTTCCTCCATGGTGTTCCTATTTACACTTTAGTCAATTAATTATTCAGAGCCTAGTCCGTACTTTTCGTCCATGTGACACATAACTACCCATTCTTATCTTCGATTCTACACACATTGAGAGCAACTGAGAACTGAAAATGAAGTGGACACCACTCTGCAATGTGCCCCTCTTCATACTCGTGTTGAATGGACTGGGCAGTGAACGTGGGGAATGTGGGGAAACAAATGAAACTGAATCCTCTGAGAATGTGCCGAGTGGATTGAGGGACGTGAAGATCCAAAAATGTTGCCCCGTGGGAAGTGTTCTCCATTTGGACGTCACGGCCCCAGCGCAGCACTCCTGTCTCAACTTGACGTCTGCGCAGGAGGAGTGGACTCCCTTTTTCTACAATCGAACCGGCGGAAGAAACCGGAACTCAAAAATTGGATTCGCAAAGACGAGGAAAAGGATCCGCGTGGCCTACGAAGCTCGACTCCCGCGATGCAACAACACAAAAATGTCTCTCTTTACTCCCAACCCACGCGCTGCCGGACCAAAGAGAGTCCAGTCAGTCACCACAACACAAACACAGTATTTATTTATCTTATTATCTTTATTTTACTCTAAACTAACGAACAACTAACGGTCTGCGCAGAATCCGAGTGACGCCCTCTGGTGAGATCTACTCGCGCCTCAGCGGGAATCACGAATGGAATCTGACTGAGCGCGGGAAAGTGGAGAAGGCCGAGATCCTTCAGCTCTGCATCGATGGACTCGCGGAGAAAACATCACAGTCCGGGTTTGAGAGGAGCGAAGAGAACCAAATTCTTTTGTACTGTTTGGGTCAAAAGCAGAGTGTAGGTTATTTCAAATCCAATTCATTTTAGTACTAATCTCAACATGATAAAATTGAGTTCTTGGCTCTGTGTAGAAACGGGTGAGCAACTTGTGGTTCGTGCACTTGGCCATGATGGTGGTGGTCATCGTGTTCCTGAGCATCGTGGTGGTGGCGCATGGGCTGGTGTGGGAGAAGCAGAACATTCACGGCTGGACTGTCGCCACCTACTCCTTCGCCTTTCTCGCCTTCATCATCTTCAGGTCCGTGAGTGACAACATCAAAGTCTTCCGCAAGCTGAGCGACGGCGAAGACGTCGCCTCACAAACCGGATTTACTACTTGCTTCATCATCGGTACACTCGGAGCACACAACTTCTCTAACGAGGGGAAGCCTTCTTTGTTAAACGTAGAATTATTTGATCTTGCTCTGGACGTAATCTCGGATGATATCTTGTCATATTTTAATTGCAGGTGTCGTGAGCCACTTCTTCAGCATCGCTAAATACTCCTGGATGACCATTATCAACTTTGACATGTGGTCCAAAATTAGGTGGGAATTAGTATGCAATTTCTCACACTATTTAAATACAGGCCCAGTAAATTAAGTTTGAAATTCCCGCAGCAAAATGACGAAGCGAGTGGCGGAGGAAGAGAGGAGGCGCTTCCGGTTTTATCTTCTCTTCGGCTTTGGACTTCCCACGCTCATCATTGGAAACTCTCTCTTCTTTGAATTCTACTTCGAGTAAGATTCCGTATTATTTTTTTAGCACTTGTATTCCAAGTTTAAACTCTAAAACGGAACTGATTTTGTCGCAGCTACTTCGACGACCGAGTGGTGCGGCCGCAGTACGGAGTGTTTAGGTGCGACGTGGACAAGTCCGCGATGCTCTACCACGAAATCATCGTCAACTCCATTCTATTCGTCGTCGGCGTCGTCATCAGCGGCGTGACGGTCAAATTCATTCTGGACTTCCTCAGGAAGGCGCATCAGTTTCGGAACACGACCAAGAGCAGTCGGCGCTACAATCTGTACGCTTTCATCCTAACTAATTTTTACTTGAAACAAAATCATTTAGCTAATTAGCATTAAATAATCGTATTAGCCAATTTGTGTGGAACAGGGTGCGCCTCTTTGGGAAGATCTTCATGCTCCTCGCCTTCTCGTGGGTGTTTGAAGTGGTGGGGAACGTGTGGGGGTTTCTGGTGCAGAAGACGATCTACTGGCACGTGACGCTGTTCGACATCCACAGCTGGATCCAGTCCATCGGCTTCTTCTGGTTCTTCGTCTGCAGCCCCGAAATGACCCAGCGCCTTTCCGCCAAATACCACCTCATCAACGGTAAATTTAGATTATTTTCTAAACCTAAATTAACTAAAATGGAAACCCTATGTGAGAAATTAATTTCGTACTTTCCAGGTGTTTTCGAGTGGTTCAAGCTCAAGGACGTTTACACTCAGCCAGTCGTCTCGACGGGAGCAAGCCAGTCCTCGCAGAATTAATTATTAAATTCCACACTCACACATTCTACAATATTATTCACTCATTTAATGTCGTTTTAAAATAATAAAAGTATTGTAGTCAGTTCAAAACAATATTTTAAATTTATTTTCTAGATTTTTTATTTATTAAATTTTCTTTTTTAAAAAATATGGCAATTCTCCGTCTAAACATTCAACTTCATCTACGTCTCACAGAAACTCCTCTACTTTCGGTACCTGTACACGCCAGTAGCAACATAAATGTGAAACAGGCAGTCGTATATCTCCAAACCGTAATACAAACGCCGGAGGCACGTGAGATTCCGCAAAGGCATTTTTTCAAAAACGAGTGCAACACTCGCGACGACTACTCCAAAGAAAAGACAGAGAAACGCTGAGCGAATCAAGGAATCCTCAAAATTAATTGCACTCAATTTCTCCTGGCGACTCGCCCTTCCAATCAATTGAACTTCCTTCTCAAAAAGCGCCTCCAGTTTCCTAGTTTTCCAGCGCCGATTCACTTCGCCCCTCACCCCCCACCAGTAGCGGAAGATGCCAGAGTCCAGGAGCGTCTTGAAAGTCCCCACCCCCACGTCAGCGTTACTCATAATGAAGCTCCAAACGTACGGCGCCGAGAAAAATATTGCCTTGCAGCGAAATAAACGTCTTTTAAAATACTTGCGCAAAACATTTCCATAGATTCCAATTTCATCGTCTTTGTAAAGAGACGCAACGCGGTCCCTCACAAAAATGTTTCGAAATTCCTTCGCACTCGTCACGTTGATGACTGACGCATTGCGCAAGAGCAACTTGTGACTCTGCACCACTGGAGCGTCTGCGCCGTAGCTATGCTCCCAGGACTCCACCAAACTCTCTAGGTAGTGTTTGTCCTGAATTCCAAAGCTGTACTTTTCCCTTAACAAGTCCTCAAACGTCTTTCTCGCTTCAATCTTCGCAGGCGCCATTGTGAAGCTTTGCAAGTGGCACAGGAAAACAGTTGTGAGGAGGGTGGAGGCCAGGACCCAGAGGTAGTAGAAGCTGCGCATGCGCACGTGCTTCCACCTTCCACCCGTGTCCTTCACTTGACTCACGAAGGGCGAGAGGCTCATTATTATTGCAGGTTGTACATAATTATGCGGGCCAGCGCTTAATTTAAAAATGAGCGCGCTTGCGAATGCAGTAGATCCAAAACAGATCCAGACAAGTGGTTCGAATGTCTGGGAGAGGGACAGTAAACTGAGTGGTGTGTCCGCGTCATAATTCTCGCCGTAGAACAATCGATATGAATTAGTTTCGAAGGAGATCTTGGGGTTGAACTTGCTGTAGTTTTTCTGCCCCGTCAGCGCCGAGATGTATCCGTGTTCACATTTGCCATCATAAGATTTGGTCTTATTGCTGTTTTGCTCCAGCGTCAAATTCAAACGATGCGCCAAAATGTACAAAAGTTTAATGAGTGGAATTCCTCTGTGGGCGCGTCTGTAAACTTCCACTGGAGACACATCTAAACTTACATCTGAAATATTCAAAGAATCTCCGTACAGAGCCGTGACTGACGACCCGTACAAGTTCCGTCGGAAACCTCGGAAACGTTTTAAGATGGCGCCGTAACTCTTCCAAGCATGCGCAAACTGATGTAAATTCACATCCACTGCGCAGACGTCTCTTCCTCCGTCGCATCTGAGTTGCACTCGTTTGATACGAGCAATTTGATTGGGTGAGCTGGACAAAAGCCAAATGAAGTTGAGTGGGAAGGAGCAGAGTCTCGTTTTGTTGAACGTGAAACTATTTTTTAAGTTGTGCTGCTGTTGCTTTGGTTGATCTGTGATGAGGATGTAGATGTCTCTCCAGTGATTCAGTTTGTGGTGGTTAATGCTGGCTCCGAAGGGGCGGTGGAGATCCATGGGCTTGTTTTTGAGGGGGAGGTGGGACGCGATAGGGATAGGGACGTAGCAGTTGAGTTGGTGTCGGAGATGTTGAGATGATCTCTGGATCAAGCTCACGTTGCTAAACAGTTGAGTGGAGGCTTCCAATCGGACGAGTGTCTCCAGAAGAAGATATCTCGTGTCCCTCACAAAATTGTTCCATTTTTTTTTGGGTGACGTCATGACGAGGAATTGGCAATTTTTGAGGGGCCCCAAAATGGAAAGCAAATCTTTGTCCAGAAATGACGTCGCAGTGGGCGCTGCGCACTTGCTCTCGTAATCTAGTTGAGCAGAGCAAATAAAAGCGAAGACTGGTAGAAACCTGAACCTCGTCATTTCAACGTCCATGTCACACTGCATTACAATTTCTAACAATACATTTGGCATTTTGGAAACTGAAACATGAAAACGGGGAAGGGTGGCGTGTTGTGAAGCAAGCCACTTTACGTCAGTGAAGAACCAAAATGACCCATATCCTATTTAAGCTAGAATCAAAATAAGCTATGTCATAAAAACAAAATGAGAAACATGTGTAAAATGTTAATTAAGAGTTTTTCAAAAGTGTAAAATGTTCTATTTACATATTTTTGAAAAGTGTAAAACGTTCTATTTACATGTTCCTAAAAAGTACAAAATTTTCTATATAATGCTTTTAAGACATATTTCACAATATGTTTGTAGATAGTGGATATTGTTTTTAGCTACAAATGGATATGGGTCATTTTGGTTCTTCACCAACGTTTAGTTGTTGAGTTGTAACGGGTACCCATTAAAAAGGCGACGAGAAGGAGTCACAGAGCCACAATACAATTCAAAAAGATGCAAAACTAATTTGACAGAGTGGCTTCCACTCTTTTCAACAGTCGCCCTCCAATTGACACGTAACAATCGAACACTGACTGAGAATGAGTGACGAGACTGGAGTTGTTTTGCAAAATGTGGAACAAAGCACTTGACAGCCTATGCTTAAATTTAGTGTCCCAGTTTCGTTTAGGGGACACAATTAACAGGACAGCTTGTTAGTTTTTAGCATTTTTTATTTTATTTTTACGTTTCTAAACATTTATTGGAAGTATCACGAGCTCGCGCATGAGGCGCTAGTTCCTCCAACTAAAATTTATACAGTACTTTTAAAATGTCTATAAATTATAAACAGTTTAAGTGAAATCATTAAATCTGACGGACACTTTGTCTCCTGACAGCTGAGCAGCTAAGAAGCAGTTAAACGTCCACGCTTCTCATTTTAACTGCGCCTCGCGAACTGAATGAAGACGTCCTCAAGAGTAGTTTCGCTTACCGAGTAGTCCGCTATCAAATCCCCGAAACGCACCTTGATCTCCTCCGCCGTTCCAAACAGATCTTTGAGGGACAGGAGCGTGTTGAGGAGGTGGAATTCGATCAAATTCTGCGAATAAAGTTTCATTCAGTTAAACAAACGTTCATTTCCCCATAGCTTATCATCGTAATGCATTTTAATCGTAACGCCTTTACAGTAACATTCTAACAAACCTGATGCTTGTCCCTCAAAAGGCAGGGACTGAACAACTGGGACACTGCGTTCAGAAGTTGGGCAACTTCTGGAGGATCTGGAGCATTTTGGTCTGCCGAAGAAGGAAGCATGATGCTGAGTCGAATTTGGAAGTTGTAGCCCTGTGCGAATTTTTTCTTGAGGTAATTCACCGTCCCAATGCACTGCATCTTCCCGTCCACCATCATCCCCAGACGAGAACAGACCGCCTCGCACTCCTCCATGCTACACACAGAAAAATGCTCAGCTTCATTATTCAATTTACTGGACTTAAGATACGAATTGTGGCCAAATTCTATAGCTACGAACCTGTGTGAGGTAAGGATGACGGATTTCCCAGAGGCTCTTGCTTCCCCGATGATCTTCCAGAAGTGACGTCTTGCAACCGGATCCACGCCCGCCGTCGGCTCGTCCAGCAGAATGACAGGGGGGTCACCAGCCAAAGCCATGGCAGTCGTCAGTCGGCGCTTCATCCCGCCGCTGTAGTGTCTGCATTCAACATTCCCGCTATTTTCCAGTCCTTTAAGTGAAACAAAATTTTCATATCCGTTGTTTTAAAATCAATGCTAAAATGGTAAATGTATCACAAAAGATGAGTTACCAGCTTGGAATAGCAGCTTGTTCGCGTGCTCTCGGATCTTGTTACTGGGAACACCGCGAAGTCTTGCGAATAAAAGAAGCATCTGTCGTCCGGTGAGAACTCCGATGATTCCGTCAAACTGCGGGCAGTAGCCCAGAGCGGACAGAAACCGACTCCGGTTCTCAACTAATCTCGATCGATTGAAGGACAGAAACGCATTTCCGGAAGAGGGACTCAGGTCCCCGGTCAACATTCGAAACGTCGTCGTTTTCCCGGCGCCGTTCGTGCCAAGAAGGCCGAAGCACTCGCCCGGGTGGACCCCGAAAGTGATGTTGGACACTGCGATGGTTGATTTGAAAGACATTCGGAGATTGAAAGCGAGGAGTGCATCCTCAAACATTTTACCTGCATAATTGTGGAGAGCAGGGAACAATATTTTGGTATTTTATACTAAACATTGTGACGAGTTAAACAATGGGAAGCATGACTATGTCAGCTGACTCACCAGATTTCATCATCTGCTCAGCTCTGAGTTTCTCAGCTGTGACGTCCTTGTCCTCCCTTCGCTCCTGCACCACGTTCCTGTTTCCGGAGTGGGCTGCGAGTGCGGAGAAGATGCGGCTCTCGATGAGGAAGAGCAAGCTCATGTAGAAGAGCCCCACGATGACCATCCAGAGACACATCTGGCCGATGCCAATGTTAAAAATCCTCAAGTTGTTTTTAAGTGACCAGGTGACGTAGGATCTGTAGGGACAGGGGAAGGACGGAGTGGGCTTGCAGTTGTGTTTGTAGCCCCAGTTCTGACGCATCGTGCTCATGAAGAGGTAGATGCTGCAGACAACGTCGAACGGGGGAAGGAATCTGACGCTGAAGTCGTAGACGAGCGTCAGTCCAAACACCCACGTGGACAGATCCAGAGCAATTACGAGGAAAATTACGAATCCTGCAAAGAAGAAAAATGTCACCTCTTACAAGGGAATGGTTTCACATGGAACCCGTCGATTTCAAAAAGTCATATCTACAAAAATCAGGCTACTTTTGAATAGTGGGGATCCAAAGTAACTCGAGTGCATTTAGCGTTGTTCGGTCACAATAGCCCGCCAAAGTTTAAAAAAATTCAAATTTTAATAGTTTGCCGCCCTGTAGCTTCTACAGTTCTCATCTGATTTTGATAAAATTTCGGTTTTTGTGATCCTTAGGCTTTATACTAAAAAGTGATTTCAGGATTTTGAAAAATTCAAAAATTTTCATTTTTTTGAAAAAACAGTGTTAAAAAATTGGGCCTCAAATATACTCATTTCTTGGATTTTTTTCAAAAAAATGAAAATTTTCGAATTTTTTAAAATCCTGAAATTGCTTTTCAGTAAAAAGCGTAAGGATCCCAAAAAACGAAATTTCATCAAAATCGGACCTAAACTAAAAAAGTACGAGGGTCGTCAAATATTAAAATTTGAATTTTTTAAAACTTTGGCGGGCTATTGTGACCGAACAACGCAAAATGCACTCGAGTTAGTTTGTATCCATCCCTACTATTCAAAAGTAGCCTGATTTTTGTAGATATGACTTTTTGAAATCGATGGGTAACATGTGAAACCATTCCCTTGTTAGTTCATTCAGGTTAAATATAGAGAGTTGATAGGCGCTTTGTTCTCGTGGGCGGAGAAAAATGCGAACGGACTTAGACGCGTTGGTGCCTATGATTAAAAGTACAGGTAAAACAGGCAAAACGGACGGAGGTGGATACCCGTGAAGATGTAGAAGATGGTGATTCTTCCAAATCCACTTCCGACGGAGTGAAATTGGCTCGCGAGGTACGAGAGCCAAATCGCACTGAAGCCAAAACACATGAGGATGAGGAAGAGTGTCGCTGAAATAGGAGAAACGCAGATCAACTACAAATAATGTATTTGCGACATTTGGGGGGGGGGGAATTAAATCTCACCAACAGAGTTCCAGTCAATCAAAAAGCCGTCCAAGGCCACAACCGCGAACACGCCCGTCATGAAGGCGGACACGAGGATGAGCGTGGCAAAGTCAAAGATAAAGAAGGAGAACCAGTACGAAAACATCCCCACGCCCGTCATCAGCTCCAACTGCTTCCCCTAAAATCACATCCAAAGTGCTATCAATTTGTCAAATTCGCACAATACTTTTCCATCTCCATCTTGACTTGCGTAGGATCCACGTGGGACTCACCTGGTTGAGCCGCTCCTCCACAGGGGGAACGATGAAGCTTCCGCCCTGAATAAACACGCCAATTGGGAAAAGGATCGCAAAAAGGACACTTAGTACTTCACTGTTCATATTCTCAATTTCATGTTTCAGTTTTTTTATCCAATGTCCCAGAATGCGCAGGTCAAAATTTAAAATTCAAAAGATGCATTAAAAATATGAACAAAGGTCTTGTAGCCAACTGACTGATCACCTTAAAATTATTGGAGGCAATTAAAATTATGAGAAGCTCACGCAGCAGAAACTTCTCCGCCCTGTCGACTCTTCGACGCAAGCTCCGCATAACGCATGCGAATGGAGACTTTTTGTGAGGGCAGCGCCCGCCTCAGCAGCGTGTTGGTTGCGAGTTTCACCCCCATCGAAGCAGCGCCTTCGTAGTTCCCAGAATACATGGCGTTCATGTGAAGGGCGGAGTCCGCACCTTTTATCATCTCCACTCCCACAACGTAGTGTTTGTTCCCGCCCTCTTTGCCTCCGGCGGCCCGCGCCACACCGCCACCACCTTCCACTTTCTCCAACTTGGCGCTGCCCCCAACGATATTTGAGAACAGCTCCTCAATTTTCTGCAACACCAATACAGTTCAGTGAAACATGCTTTAAACAGGATACTACATAACTGACACAGAAACACTACGCGCTGACAATGTACAAAACGTTTTAATTTCACTTTCACTATAAATTAAGTTTTCTTACTTACAAGCAAGAAGAGAACGAGAGTTAAGAAGGAAAAGGTGCGGAAAGGTGGGACCTACGTGATCGTTTGAGGAATACAAAACAACAGGGTCATCAAAGTCTTCCAAAGAATTCTGCCGAGAACTTCGGAGTCGTTGTCCACTTGATTGTTTTTCTCCGATTTTGGCGAACATGAGTATCACAAGAAATGGGAGGATAACGACGAAGATCTGGAAGAGTGGCATACGTAAGACTAGTAAAACATTTAACTCAGACAAAAACCCACAGGTTATTACCTAAGCCCATGGCGACAGCCTTGTTACCTGAAAGATCGTTTGGCCCCACTTGCGACGCTTGTACTCGGCCATCTTGGCAAGCAGCGCGTAGAACTGACCAGAGGCCAAACCCAATCCTGTCCGTCTCCGTCCCAAGAACGAATCCAAAGCTCCTCCTTCCTCACCTGGGGTAACGCCCTCTTTTCCATCTCCTCCTTTACCAACCTCCGAACCTTTCTTTTTGTAATGAAGCTCGTCCACCCTTCACACGGAATTTAACTAATTTACTCCAACAGTTCTTTATCAGCTAATTAATTCTTACCATGTAATACGCAGAAGCAATTACTTGACGAAAACATCGTCCATCGTAGTGAAGCCGAGACTCATGTTCTTGATTCCTAGATTTGATTTCTCCTGCTCCAATTCTGAGAACATCTGAGGGAACTTTGACGCCACACGAACTTCTGTTTGTGTCGGCAAAGTGATGGCTATTTCCAGTCCTGATGTTCCCTTCGACTCAGACTTGACTTCCGCGTTATCCACGTGCTTTTGAACTGTTTCCAGCACAGCGCCAGGTTTTCCTGCAGGCTCCAGCTCCATCATCAACTGCAAAGTGTACCCCGCACCTAATAAATACCATGCAACCAGGAAATCAGATTTCGGACGGAGTTACGAAGTTAAACGAATTTATTAGACTTGAATGATTGACTGGACTTGCCGTAACGAAGCTTAAGAAACATGGAGCTCCCGCAACACTCCAGATGTCCGTCGGACATGATTCCAATTCTGTCTGCCAGAACGTCCGCCTCCTCCATGTAATGCGTCGTCAACATTATTGTCCTGTCTTTCCGCAACTCCTACATTACCACACGCATTAGAACACACTATAGAAACTCCAACGGACTAAAGTTAAGAAATGTTTATTTGAAATTGAAGTTTTACGTGAAGTAAATTCCAAATGATCCTTCGCGCCTCAGGGTCGAGTCCGGAAGTGGGTTCGTCCAGGATCACAACCTCCAAATAAATGTCAATGTTTATTATCGGACTTTCGTCAACACCTAATTAGGCGTGTACAAATTAATTACTAATAAATAACACGTACCTCTGACCTCCCAATGAGCGCAATGGCGAGCTGAAGCTTCCGTTTCTGCCCACCAGAGAGTTTGGTGGAGGGAGTGTAGACTTGTAACTGAAAGTCCAACATTTGGTACATCTCCTCCATTTCGTCGCGCAAACTAAGTGACATTGACGATCTCTTTAACTGGAGATTTCCAAGTTGCCACGTACAAAAAAAACATTACAAAAGAGTTAAGTGAAAGGGCCTCTAATTGAGGCAAAGCTCAGCATGAAACAAACAACAAAAAAGTTTGAAAATAGAAAACGTTTGCATAATAAAACGATTGTAATTTACTCGTCCAAAGAACTTGAGGTGCTGCTCAACCGTGAGAGTGTTGAAGAGCATGTTTTGCTGGGGGCAGAAGCCGAGGTTCTGTCGCACGGCCGCCATGTTCCTGGTAATGTCGTAGCCATTGATTATCGCAGTCCCACTCGTCGGCGCCGTCATTCCTGCCAATTCAAAGCAACAATTATATCCATGTGCATTCGCACATGTGTGTTATGCTGAACGGAGTTCTCTCTCAAGAGGCTCAAACTGTTCAAATTACGGACTGCGAAGCATACAGAGGGTCGTGTCATGGCTAGTGCACGCTACACATTGCAAACTTATGATTAGAAGGATGCATGAAACTCCACCTGTTAGCATAGACATTGCAGTGGTTTTCCCGGCGCCGTTGTGTCCCAGCAGAGCCTGTCATCAATTCAAATTAAAGAACACAGTGAGTGAAGTTACATAAGATGCTAAGCAAGCACGTTGATTCATACGTTGCATGGGGTATGTTTGCATTTGGTGCGTACAGTTATCTGTCCGTGGTACATGTTCATCGTCAAGTCCGCCACCGCCACTTTCTTCGACTTTCCGAATCCGAACACTTTGCGCAGGTTGCAAATCTCCACTCCTTTCTCGATCTCAGTCGGGTCCTTCTCGAAATTCCCGCCGCCATCAGTTTCCTCCACGTTTTCTGAGTCGGATTTCTGGGGTCCAACTTTCCCGTGACACCACGTGGACGGCTGTTTGGGTTAACAAAAGTAAAAGCACAGGTAATGAACGGGAAACAAGAGGGACGCATGCATGGAGAAGCAGTGACTGTGAGAGAAATCACCATAAAGGGATAGAAGAACGGCTTCCGGACGCCAAACTCCGAGGGCAGAATATTTTCAAAGTACACCGCCAAAATGCAGTAGAGGGCGGTGCTGAGGTACATGGCGGCAGTGATGAGGCCCAAGGTGAGGGGTCGTCGGGGTCAATTCCGCTGTAGAAGTCCCCCCATGTCGCCGTAGGTATTTCTGTGGAAGAACAAAAACAAACGGAATAAATTGATGAATGGTGCTGACATCCGACAATGTATAAATGAATTGGGGCAGTAATTGCAAGTGATAAGCTCTGGAGGAAGGCGACAGACCTTGTCCCTGAATCACATGTGTGTAGCTATCGATGATTCTGTCGGCGAAGAAGAGGGCGAAGTTGGGGACGAGGCAGATGGAGAATTTGGCGACGAAGCTCATTTCGCCGTAGTCCGGGTTGAAGATGAGGGGCATCATAGAGGTGAGGATCCAGAGCGCAATTCCCGTCGCTATCGCGTACATCGCTGAGGGAAAAAGAAAGAAAGGAAAGATATTGGAGCGAGAAAGAAAAGTGGGTGGAATGGTAATTATTGGAGCAAATGTGCAGACGCTCACGGCGCTTGAAGAAGGTGGAGACGAAGAAGGCGAAGGAGGATCCGGCGACTGCGTAGGAGAAGAGCAAGAACCAGTAGAGCGACGAGTCCGCGAATTTCAAGTACAGCGGCTGGGGGAAGGTTCCGCTCACATCATAAAAGGGGACTTTCAAGAGGAGGACGATGACTGTGATGGGGAGGAGGAGCGTGAGGAGGGAGTCGATCATCCAGGCCGTCCAGTGCATCCACAACCCCAGCCCCATCATCCGCATCAGTTCCTGCAAACAACAACGGCAATGAGCAACACGCAAATTCCATAAGAGCCAATCAATTTCAAAGAATCACCTTCACCCCGGACGCCTTCTCATCCACCACTTCCCGCATCACTCCCGGAACGATGGTGCAGAAGCCGATCATGAGCATGATGACGATCCCAGCGCCTGCGTCAGGCGCTTCACTCCTTTCCTTTCCTTTCCTGCCTCCGCTCTTCATAGACCCAATTCTCCGCCCTTTCCCGGAGCCAGGTCTTTGCGGTCCAAATTGCTGGACGGAAATCTGAAAACAGTTATGCTTCCTAATAAATCCATCTACCAAAGCAATGAGTGGAAACAATTCTCAAAATAGGTATACAAATAACAAGGAACCAACAGTGTCTTTAGGAAGTTGATTCTGATTAGACAGCTGAGCGATGATGACTTTGTCCAGGAGAATTTCAAGGCCAAGGAGTTTCGACGCAAACGTAGGCCAAGTGCGGGAGAGCGCGGAGAGAAAAAGAAAAAATGACAGAGAACTGGGATCCTCTGCTTCGTGACGCAACTTGTAAGAAATTCCTGAGCCGCCCACTGGCTTCACCACGCCTCCGTCCCCCACAAACCCGTCCTCAAAAACAATCGCCACTCGAATTTCCTTTCCGCGCAAAGCTGCGTCTTCGATTCCTCTCTCAGATTTGTAGCCGCTCCACTCTGTTCTCACATAAAATTCAACATTAATTAAAGTACACATAGTTTTGGTGCCGCCAATTCACATAGTCCGAATATATATTGATTATTAGTGTTTCACCGTGGCGGTACGAATGATAGCAAACATTTTAAGTTTTATTTTTTTCCGAATCCATATGACAGGACAATGCAGTCGACAATACAATTTTAAATTCAAACAGCAGGTTTGGCGCCAAAACTTTTTTGAATTTTTAATTTTAGCATTGCTTGAATAGAGAAACTTACTTTTTCCAAGCCATCGGCTCAATGTCAGTTTTCATTTAAATTTGAAAAAGTACTATCTGTTACATGGAGAAAAACACGCTCTTTTCGAAACACTCTCCAGAATTATTTACAAACAAAAATTACGCATGTCACGAATTTTCAAAGTTATCAAATTGTTAAACTTTGCATGCAGCGTAGGTATATAAGATATTAGCATTGACATGTAACGCTACGAAAGAAGCATTTTTGCTATTCTATTCGTCTCTTAGAATTCATTTTGCCAATCCAAATGAATATTGGCACCTAACTAAAATGTTTTACTAGAAACTAAAATGTAATTATTTTTCACACCAATAGAGTGCAGACAGTACCCAGTCGGCAGACACATTCATAATGAATTCATAATTTCTTCGCAAGCTTCGCAATTTCTTCGCATTCATTCACTGAACATTATTGCGCTACATTATGAGTCCGCATTTGAGAGTGCAATATGCGGCTCTGCATACTTGCTTCATTATTAGGACTTTGTACTGAAGCTTCATTTTCCCCTTTTAAGAATGAATTCATTACGGAGCTGAAAATGATTTGTTCGTAAAAAGTTCATTTTTGCTTCATATTTGCGAATGCGCGGCGCAACCCATATACAGTTCATCTAAGCGGGACCTAGAAATTTCTAACCGTCACTTGTGCTGTGCTCAGTGTGCTCGGGCTCAGTACAAAACTGCATTCGGTTTTCTACTTTTCTATTTTACTTAAACTACTAATAATTTTTGTGTACAATTTAATTGCTTCATTTCAGTGTGTAAAGTGCCTTAGCTTTATAGTTGAACCTATAAGTGTTCAGTTGAAACCTCAATCACGAAATTAGTTTACAACAATAATGTAGGCATCTTTTATTTCACACAAGTGTGAAATGTAAGTTTCCAACATCAACACTCAACACATAGGCCGAAGTTAGAAAGATCATTTCAAGTTTGGTTCCAATATTTTAGTGACCTCGTCGTCGACATCAAACACAGGTAAGCATTTCCAAGTTACCAACAAATTCGCAATGAACTTTTGAGTACCACAGTGGTTCTAGGAATAGTAATGTACATGAGTGAACGATTTTTTCATACTTATTTGTGGATGGAAGTGCACTTACGAATTTTTCTGTACTATAAAAGTTAGTCATAGACTCGTAACAGTGTAGTATTTTAACTTTATTGTTTTTTGCATCAATTTAGATGAAACAAACTGGTTAGTAATCTTTTTTACTCAACTCCGACGGTTGGAATCTAAAGATGGTGATTGTAAGCCTATAATTGCAGCCCGATTTTATCCTGTAGTTGCATCGACATCAATAATGTGAGTGTTTTTGAAATCAAAATCTGAGTTTTGCTTCTACCTCAATTATAGCCTTTATTATTATTGGCCTGTGTTGTACAGCATATTATTATTAATGTATTATTTAGTACTTTTATTCATGTTTCGTACAGAATTGACATGAAGTGGAAGTTGGAAAATATTGGACGTTACATATGGAGTTCTACATGGTTCGAACTTCTCTTCTAAATAGTAATATCCATACATCGAATTAAATAAATTATTTGAATGACTGTAAGTTCCAATGTATACTATTAATTGTGATTTTACATGTAGAAAATAAAAAACTATTTGTGTTGAAATATAGTTATTTGACAAATTATTTGAGCATTTGAGCGTAAATTGGCTGTAGTCGTAATAGTTAGTATAAAATCGCAAGGTGGCGGCAGCATTCGTAAACGCTTCGCAATACGTTCATTTTCCTTCAGTATTTCTGATTCATAGTGAGTCCTATGCGAAGCGAATAAGCGGACATTTCATATTCATACTGAGCTCATTCTGAATCGTTTTCGAATCTTTTGCGTCTTCATAATGAATCCGGGCTTCTGAGCCACTGAAGCCTTAATGAATTCATTATGAACAAAAATTGCCGACTGGGTAATATCTACTTTTTCAGCATGCAAAATGTAGAATTTACACCGCTTAAGCGCAAAATCCGTTATAATTATACAAAATTAAAGTGCGAAATATGGTGTATATGTACAATAATAATAACAATTTTACGTTTATTAACTATGTCCCTACAAACGTGTTTATACATATTTATTAAACTTTATATCGTCGGTGAAGAATCTTATCCATATCCGGTTCCTTTCACTTTTTGATAGAAGCAAATCCGATTCATTTCAAGGTTTTCTAAAAGCAAAGCCGTTTCCTTGCTTAACAATATTGATGGAAGGACACGGGTTTGCTTTTAAGGAAAACTGGAAAGAAACGGATTTATTCCTTTGCTGACGATATGTTGTTAGTATAAAGTATATTTATTAATTATAATATTACATGTATACTACATATCGTAGGCAAAGGATTAAATCCGTTTCTTTCCATTCTTGGCGAGAAACAAAACCGAATACACCCATTTTTCTCTAAACCCAAAACAGCTTCGTTCCTTAGCAATATCGAGGAAAAAAATCGGTTTTGCTTTTAGAAGAAATTGTAAGGACACGAATTTGGATCTAGAAAAGAATGGAACGAAACGAATTTAGTCCTTTACCGACGATATATTACGTTAGTAAATTACTGTATAAATATCTTGTTTGTGTGTTAGAAAAATGTAGCAACTCATGCACGCACTCAACAGTGTTATATTACTCACGCACAAAATTATTTCACATTTCCTTTGCATACGGGGCATTAAAAATTATAAAAAAATGATAAAAATTTAATAACTTTGAAAATTCGTCACATGCGTAATTTTTGTTTGTAAATAATTCTGGAGAGTGTTTCGAAAAGAGCGTGTTTTTCTCCATGTAACAGATAGTACTTTTTCAAATTTAAATGAAAACTGACATTGAGCCGATGGCTTGGAAAAAGTAAGCTTCTCCATTCAAGCAATGCTAAAATTAAAAATTCAAAAAAGTTTTGGCGCCAAACCTGCTGTTTGAATTTAAAATTGTATTGTCGACTGCATTGTCCTGTCATATGGATTCGGAAAAAAATAAAACTTAAAATGTTTGCTATCATTCGTACCGCCACGGTGAAACACTAATAATCAATATATAGCTATATTCGGACTATGTGGCAATTTTCCTTTTTCCAGGTTCAGCAGTTAATACATTGAACTTTTGCTTACGGATGTTTCCTCTGGGTAATTGGCTGCTCAGCATCTGGATGATTGGCTGTGTGCGGGAGTTGGAGGGAGAGTAGGCCACTTCCGTTCCCAGTATTTCCCGCGTCAGCTCATCAATTAGTTTCTGGAAGCAGACGTTAAGGCGCAATTTAAAAAATTATTCTGTTGAAGTGCCTGTATTTAGTTAATTACTTATTCAAACTTGGACATTGGGAACTGTGAACAAAGAATAAAAATCTAGAATTTTTGATTTGGTATTAATGATAAAAAATCAAATTACGAATTCCCCAATTTTGTCAGACACAGGATTATTTTCGAATCCAAACGCACGTGAACGACCACCACCCCCGCCGCCAGTTGAACCTGAAGTCAGAAAATGAAGGGGTAGGATTATGAGGGCCACGTAAATGGGAGCGCAAGACATCTCACAGCACGTGATACACACGTGGCTCTTTCGCAGCAACAAGTTTTTCCACACGAGGAGCCAGAGCTCACACAGCGCTCTCTTGTAGCAACCACGCGAACTTCTGTCAGGCGGCAAATCAGCAGCGGTTTTCTTTCTGCAGCACAGCGCCCTCCTGCAGCAACCACGCGAACTTCTCTCGGGCGGCAAATCAGCAGCATTCATTTTTGAGCCATTGTCTGTGGGCGCATTTTCTGCGCTTTTCCATGCGCTTATGTCTGGCTCCAAATCTTGCGCAATCTTCAATGAGCTTCCGTCCGGCTCTACATTTTGCGCATCTTTGGGTTCGCTTCCATCCGCTGGAAAATTGTGCGCGCTTTTTGTTGAGCTTTTGTCCGGCGGCAAAGTGTTTCCGGTTTTTGTTGCGCTTCTAGCCGGCGGCAAATTTTGTGCATTCATAATTCTTTTGGATTAAGTTTTCAATATTTCAATTTGATGAATACCTTTTGCTTTGCCTTTGATTATTTATACAACTCGTAAATAAATAAAATGATATTGGTTATTGGTTTATAATTTAAAGTACGAGAAAAATGCGAATGAATTGAGGTTGAACGGTTGAATGAACTAATTGGCTTTCAAAGTTTCAAATGTACACGAATTAGAAAAGGTGGGAAAAAGGATTTTGAATACAGGGAACGGAACTGAAAAGTGGAGCTTTAGTAATGCAACATTATTTTGGCCCCACGACCTACTCAGATTTATTTATGGAAACTTTTGTTTTCACCACCACGGGATCTCAAAACTTGACTTATTTACGTTAATTATTTCAAATTCAAAGAATATTTTCTCGGAATGAAAAATAAAAACTTTTGGATTAACAAAATAAATAAAAAATTAATAATGTCCGTCATTCAGTATTGTGCAACTTTCAAAAGTTTATTACTTTGAATTTGAAGGAGAAGAAAAAGTCAACAATGTGCTTCCCCTCTCCGTCTCCATGTTCCCAAAAATGTAAATATTTCAAACTCCCCCATATCGCACCAAAACTATTGTTCAACTCCTGCAGGAAATCAATTGTAATTTTTGTATCTAACAGACTGCGCAGCTACTAAAATAGTGCGCAGATATTGTATAGAATATGTCTGGTAATGTAATCAGAAAATTGGATTTTATTGCATGGAATTTGAGAATAATTTGAGCCGTAGCAGGATTTCCTACACCCAATGCATCACGTTCGCTTTCTATTCTACTACTTTTGTAGCACATTTAAAGTATTCAAAATGACAGCGCGCAGTCAAATTGGTTAAAATTCACGACAGGTAGAGGCATCAAATTTGTCAAAAAATAGATAAGACGACAATAGGACGGATTCAAGTGCTGAGGTTTGTAGGCCTCAGCTTCTTAGAAAATATCTGTCAATTGAAAACGACAGAAGCAAAAGTATTTCCGTTGGGTTGGATTCCAGCTCCTTAACATATTTCAGGCATTCATTCATGTAGGGTGAGTTGGAAAACGAAATATAGGGCGAGCCATAAATGAAAAATAGGGAGTGGGGATTCTGTAGGAAAACCTTCAAAAGTCCGACCTTTGAAACAATACCCGTTGAATACTAAGCCTTCACCAATACACACGTAGACAATCATGACATAAAACGTCCGGAAGATGTATCTATTTGCATCTGTGGTTCTACTACTTGAAACAACTCAGTTTTTTAATGTGTTGATGTAGAGTTTCAGTGATTATGTACGCAATGTGGATATAGCGACAAAAAAAAAAGAATAAACATTGCTACGCATAAAACACGTCGTTTATTTAATGACAAATACAAAGCATACGCGAAACTCGGAAAACAAGGTTAATCCTTCACTCTCCCTCCACTCGTCCTCGTCAAAGCAAGAGGAAACTCAGTTTATGGCTTTAGAAAGTTCCGTCGCTTCTTGAGCCTCATCCTGAGCCAAGGATACGTAGACTCTCATATGTTATCACATTGCGAGACTCATGGCGAATATGTGTAAAATAATTCCGCTCCTACTCCTCTTCTTCATTGGGGGTAATGTAGCCATTTCCATCATTTTCACGTAGCGTCAAGGTGAGGAAATTAAAGGGATACATTTTGTGTTTTTTGGCAGAGTTGGAGGTGGGACAGGGAGCACTGCTCTACTCGGAGATCGCCGAGGGCCTCTGCAGGAACTTGAACGGATTCCTGGACTCCAAGTCCCTCGCGCCCAAACTGGAGGAGCACCACGTGACTCCCAGGATCGACCCGTCGCTCTTCAGATTCACCAAATGCCGTAATCCCATACACTTGTAACATTTAGTTTATAAAACATTATTCATTGAACATCTCTTTTATGAGATTTATTCTGTTTATGTTACACTTTGTTTATTCTGCGGCAGGTGCTGGGCGCTCCTGCACTCCATTTAAGTACGCGTCCAGGAGGGAATCCATGAATGTGAGGGCTGGCGTTCCCAAAGCGCCACCGCCACCACCAAAATACCCGCCATACGAAAGTGAGTCGTAAAAATCAGGATGGGTGAGGCCTAAGGCGAGTTGCTTATTTTAAAGGAATGTCAAGTTGACTCGCTTCCCTCTTTTGTTTTGTTGCAGGGAAAGTGTTGGTGGAGCTCCGAAACCAGTTCAACTGCCAACCAGAATACATCGGCTGCCTCGCGAACTGCGACGGGCCGAATGGGAGGAGGAGGAGGCGGAGCGCAGAGGAGGAGGCGGACGCTGGACTCACTGTCGAGCAGAAACTGAGGAAGCACGCGAAAGAGACGCAGGCGGGCGTTCTCAAGATTCTCAACCGAAAGTCGCGCTCCATGGGCTTCGAAGTGGAGACGCTCTGGATCATGAACATGTTGTTCATCACAGGTTCGGACGTGGAGACGGTGAAGGAGCTGCTCAAGGATCGGGAGGATGTGAAGGACATCCGCTTGGAGGAGATTTACTCCATGACTCCTCCGAAGCGTGAAGTAGATCCTGGGCCGGAGACCCGTGATAACGCCGCCTGGTGGCACGAGATGATAGACGTCCCTAAGCTCCACGCTATGGGCATCGACGGGACGGGGGTGGTGATTGGGAATATTGACACGGGGGTGGACGGGCTGCACTATGCTCTCAAGGACAACTTCCGCGGGGAGTACGGCTGGTTCGATCCTTACTACAAAGTGCCGACGCCGCAAGACTCGGACTTACACGGCTCCCACGTCATGGGGAGTATGGTGGGGAAGAACGGGCTGGGGGTGGCTCCTGGGGCGAAGTGGATAGCATGCAGAGCCTGCTACGGCGTTAGGTTGTGTAGTTTTTCTGCGGGAGTACTCTGCAACCAGTGGTTTCTCTGTCCCACGCGCACCAACGGCTCTGATCCCAACTGCAGCAAGAAGGCCGTGGCCGTAAACAACAGTTGGGGCAGAGATCTGAATGCATGGACTAATGATGCTCCCATGTTCTTAGAGGCGTCACTAAAATGCCTCAGGCAGGCGGGGGTGATTCCTGTCTTTTCTGCTGGCAACGCGGGTCCCAAGTGTGGAACATGCGGCTACGGGGCTGCCTCCTCCCAGGTTCTAGCTATTGGCAACGTCGAACGGAACTACAGAGGTCCATTGAAAGGGACCATGGCGTACACTTCATGTCGCGGTCCTGTTAACGCCAATTATGGCAGGAATATCAAGCCGGACTTTAGTGCACCGGGCACTAACATCAGATCTACTGTTCCTGGAAATCAACTCATGCTTTTGAGTGGGACGAGCATGGCGAGTCCCCAAGTGACCGGCGTCATCGCTCTCATGTTCCAGCGAAATCCCTCCCTCACCTACGACGGCGTGAGGAAGGCGCTCATCGAGAGCTGCGGTCCCGTCTACGTCAACGTTGACCAGGGTTGTGGGCAGACGAGCAGTCTAAAGTACCCCAACTTTGAGGCTGGCTGGGGACTCATTAACGCCTACAAGGCCGTCTTCGCCAACGCCAGTTCGCTCCTCCCCACCTGGACCCCACCCAACGGCACCCTCCCAGCCTCCACGAGACGCAGGAAGAGGCGATCGACGACTCCCTACACGGGCACAGGCACACCCCCAGACGCAGGCACAGACGCACAAGACGGGAGCACTCTTCCGGGGCCACCCTACACCGGACCACCCACCTTTGCATCCAGGAAGACACTCATACCACGAAACCAAACAGGTTTGACAACGCCAGTCCCAGGAAACGGAACCCAGGGCACAGGGGGCACAGGTGGCACCGGAGCCCCAGGCACAGGTGGTACTGGAGCCCCACCATGTGTTCCCAGTGGCAACACCACCTGTCCCACAGGAGCCCCGGCTGGCAACACCACAGCATGTGTTCCGAGTGGCAACAGCACGTGTCCCACAGGAGGCCCGGCTGGGACTGGAGGCAGTGCAGGCCCTGGAGGCACAGGAGGACCCACACCTCCAATATTCACCGCCTTCACACGATTCACAAGACCTAGGCTCATCACGAAGGAGTACACAGGCGATCCCCCCCCTATCCCCAATATACCCACCACCACCGGCAGGTACGACCCACTCCTACCCCGGGGTTTGGGTCACATGCGCCCGCGCTCCTTCAGACAGTTCTACTAATTGACTAATTCCCTTGTCCACCGCACCCGCGCCCCGCTCAACAGTCACCCATTTCATACGAATGCGAGCCACCCACAAATTAACCGACACAATTTTTCAAATTCAAAACTCCGTCTCCAGCCTCCTTTTCAATTAGGTCCGTGGACATGGGGCGCTCTGGCGCAATTGCGGTTGCTAGATGAAGCCTTCCTCTTTCACTCCCACATTTTAATGTCCTTTAGCTCGCGAGCAGGGCTCTGCCCGTGTGAATTCTAAAGCAGTACGCGGGCTGCTCAAGGCAACACACAAAATTCCATATTTCCCACAGCATGTGATTATCCCTCGCACCTCACACCTTGTAGATGTAGACTAGTACATAAAAATACTTGTGAAATAAAGACTCCTTTCGAAACGTTTAATGCATTGTCAATTTCATATTTTTCCCTCTCACATAGCATTTCGCTTGTACTATTCATGAAGGATCCTCCATAAATGATGTCAGCCAAATTATCGCTTATTTAGATTAGACCTGTCCATCATCATGTCATCATCTTAACATAGCATGACTCACGGCTTTCTTGCACACGGCATGTCATCACTACGCTACCCTTAACATATACATCATTTATAGACGACCCTTATCACATCCATGTGTAAAACAAACCGTCGTTCTGTTGGTACATCTCATGGCTCAAGTGTTTCAAAAAAAGAAGTGAACAGGTTAGCGTACGTAATTAACCTAAGAAAAGTCGTGTTTTGTGTTTAGAAAAGCAAAGACGTTTCAAAGACGGTTCGTTCACAAATGACGTCACGGGTAAGGTCCATAGGTCAACTTGACAACTAATGACATCATATGATATGGGTAGTCATTGATACAATATGATTAAGTTGGTGACTAGATCTTACAAATACAAGCAGTCTTTGATGACGTCATTCAAAGACGACCCCTAGGACGACGCTGTGTCTTAAAATGTGTGTCTATAAAACTTTCAACCATTTAATTAGCGTCATTAACATTGAAAGCGAGGCTACAGCGCACATTTCAACTCTCTACTTTCTCAATACAAACAAATCACTCCGAAAATGCCGTCCAACTTTGGAAACGAGTCCTTAATTATTTTACTTTTATCTCTCTCATGAAACTAAGCTTAAAAATGACTAATGATCTATCTTTAGCCAAACGCATTAAAACAACATGTACAAACAAATACACAAAACTCCTTTAAAATGCCAAATATGTGTATTTCACTCTTGCATCAGCACACAATGAATGTTTCAGCAGGAGTACTTCGTGGTCTCGTGGTAAACGGCTTACAAGAGATACCGATGGCAATGAGTGAAAAATATATGTTTACATATATTATACGAGCCTTTCTAACACGAGTACTCACGGTGAGGGATCGTGCTGTGTGGTCTCGTAGCTGAGGTTGGGGAGTGGAGGTGGGGAGACGTTTGGAGGGCATGTGATCAGTGGAGGGCTGATGGGGGAGTGGGGGCAGCGATGAGTGACGATCAGCAGACGTAATTTGCTGACTCTCCTCAGGCCTGTGTGTTTCCAGGGGTATATGCCCTCTGCAACCACTCTCTCTCAGTCCACACTGTTCACATGCGTTCTCACTCGCCAGAACCACTGACGCTCCTCCAGTATGCACGATATAGACCCACGTCTATATAACGACTCTCTCATCATATAGGTATGGTGAACGGGGTATACAGCTCTGGAGGCTTAGTCTATTGATACTGGCAATGCCTCTAGAATCCTGTAAAGCCCCGCAGACCTTAACAGTTTCATTATCTCGATGGCTTCGAGTTTAAATAACGTATCTCACAGTGGACGATCGTTTCCTAGATCTCTTATACAATAGCGTGGTTCGGCAACAGAACTAGTATTAATAATAAGTTCTATGGTTCAATATCTCAAGGACACTCTCAGCCTATGAGGTGTCCGCGAGGTAAAATTGAAACCTAAAGAAACTTTGTAGTGTGTATAACCCTAGAGGTTCAAAACACAATACTACAATACATACATACATACATACACAATGAATGTTTCAGTTTTATTTACAAAAAACATGTATTTGAATGAAAGTCGCTCTGCTTCTTGATTTAATCATCGCATTCTGGGTCTTCCGTAACTGTTGGCGGATTGACTGGTTGGTCCGTAAAAGATGTAGTCACCGCGGGAGGTTTGAAAGTAGTTCCGCCGCCCACTCCATCAGAACCCACAGCCTCAATGATGACGCAAATCCCATCCATGGCCTCCAATACATGCGGAAGAATATCCTTCTCTCTCACTATGAAACCGCCGTAAGCGTTCCTTAATTCCATCGTAGCCGCAAACACTTTTCCAATTTTGTTCGCCAGAATTTTGTCATAAGCCCAATCCGAGGCAACGCCACTGTTCACATCTGAACAAAAAAAGAATGTTACCAGGAAAATTGCTTTTCAGTTACCGCGATTGCGCAAATAAGCAGTTTTTCAAACAAGAACATGCGCACAAATGGAAAGCTCAAATTTAAAGTGTATGTTACCGTAGGCTTGATAACCGGGTCCTTGGATGTATTCAGTATCGTACCTTGATTTAATAGCTTCAACTGCCTTCTCACTAGTTTCCCACTCAAAGTATTACAATGACAAGGAAAAGATTATTAGTATTTGGACACAAGTTGAGAAATGACAAATAATTTCCTCCTGTAAAATCCACTTACAAAAAACTGGTAACGTTCCGCACTGACATTCTTGACTCCGTAGGACCAAGGCCAGAGTATTGCCTCGGCGTAGGAATGAACATCTAAGTAGACTCTAAGGCGACTTGAGATCTCTGGGCTGAGCAAATAGTTTTGCAAATGATCCACCTCCACCTCGGAATTAGTCTTTGCTCCAGCGTAATCCTCGTCACATGGATTTGAACCCGCTCCTGATTCTGTTACATTAAAACAATTCACAACGTAATATTTAATTTTTAATTATACCAGTTTAATTAAGCGAATCTTTTTAAATCCTGTAATATTGCTAACGTACCGTTCCAGTGAACGTCAAAGTTTCGGTTTGGATCAGTTCCTATGCAGCGCGATCCAGGATTTGGTTTCCTTGTTTTTCTCCACAAGCGATTAGTTTGTGAATTCTAGAGATATTGCCACATAACATTTTCTCATTTCACTCACTCATGACCAGTTAAATTGTATCTACAAAATTAATTCAAAATTCCCTCACTTGTCCGATATGGGAATGTGCATATCCATCCGGATTAGCAACAGGAAGAATAATAATGTCAAATTCAGTCAAGAACGAGAAAATGCACTCCTTTTTTTTCACCAAGATTTCGTTAATGAGGAAAGTACAGAGCGCGTTAGTGATCCATTCACGCGCGTGTATGTCTGCAATTTACGTAGTAAGATAATTTACGTAGTTTTAAAGGCTATAATACACAAAAAATTGTTAACATTGTAAACTTTAATGTATCTCACTGCACTGTATAAACACGATGGGCTTTCTCAAAGCAGCTGACGTAGTTAATGAGGATGAGATGGAAATCAGTTTTAACCCACGCTCCTCGTATGATTCACCGTAAATTACGACTTTAGCCTTGTCAGGGTATTTGGTCTCTAAATTCTCGATAAAAGCATAAATCTGAAACAAAAATAACGTTTTGTAAATATCGTCTGTAAAGAACCAAAATGACGCATTTCCATTTTAAGTTAAAAACAAAATCCACTATCTAAAAAAGTACTTTACGATCTTAGAAGCGTTTAAATACGACATTTTGTACGTTTCAAAATCATTCAAATTAAACATTTTACACTTTACAAAAACATTCAAATTGAACATTTTACACTTTACAAAAAAATGTAAACAAAACATTTTACACTTTTCAAAAACATGTAAATAGAACATTTAACACTTTTCAAAAATATGGAAATGGAACATTTTACACCTTTTTAAAACTCTCAATCAACAATTTACACTTTTTTCTCATTTATTTTTAAACCATAGCGTATTTTGTTTCTAGTTTAAATTCGATGAAAGTCAGTCCGGTTCTTCAGAGACGATATAATGTTAATGTTTACAAACCGCGTTATACTTTATATATCACTTTTTCCATTTGTACGTCGCAAGCGTTTTAGTAACAAATCTTCATTACTAGTAAATCATGCCACGAATAAAATATGTTCATTACGTCGTCCAAGTTGTAAAAAGCATCCCAGGATAGATCCCCAGCCTTGACTGCCTTAGCCACCTTCACCTTCTGAATCAGCCTAAACAAATAGGTTTCCATAACGTTAAGCTAAGTAAGCATTAGACTATTCGCTGTTAGGTTGATTTTTTCTGTTTGTTTGCTCTCACTCATGAACATCCGCCAGTATTTCCTTCATCTCAAGACCATCACTCCGCGTTTTCGGTAAATATGTGGCTTGTTGCTTGGGAGACAACATGAGGTCAGAATCAATTCCTGCTTTTGTCGGTCCTACCCAAAAGTCTACACCGCTCTTTTTCATTTTGTTAAGGTACTCCAGCTCAGAGATGTCTTTTGGTCTAACACGGTACAGTTTGAATCCTTTGTAGTCATCCGTAATGCCTATGTGTCCCAAGTAACGTTACATCATTAAACAGGGGTAAAAATTGTGGTACATTGTTACAGTACGTTGCTATAATAAGCATGATTAAAATTTAATAAGGTCACTTTTACTAGTGTCAGCGTCAGTTACAGTAGACAGTTCGTTTTTTTCTTCCCTGCTCACATGACGCTGTGTTTCAGGAGACTCGCAGTGCTTTTCCTTAACACTATGACATTTTCCACCTAAGCGATTTATGGCGAAGAAACGTAAAATTTTGTAATAAAGTTTCAAGTTTGTGTTCAATTTAATTTTGTAAATGTACACACCATATGCTTTAGCCTAAATTTAAATGTGTGTATTTATAAGCAAAACAGTATACGATTTTGCACCCATCACAGAACAAGTAGTTTCATAAAACCTTTTTTTGTACATATGACGCCTGCGCATGCTCTGTCCACATAACGTGTTTTGAGGTTGTACGTGGCTTTGTTCTTTAAAGCTAATTGCAAGCTACTAGACGATGCAAAATCTTTAGTTTGGACGCAAATGGCTTTGAGAAGATCTGCCTGAATGTCTAGCTTTATTTCTGTCCCACCTGTCACTTGCATCACTCCTTCAATGACTGCTTATAAAACCAACATGTAATTATCTTCAGCTGAAATGTATGCAATTGAAATGCCAAGGAAAAAAAGTCGCAAGTAGTTTATGTTAAAAAATGTAGAGTGGACTTACAAAGAAGGAGTGTTAAACTGATATATGTAGAATGCCTTAGGCTTTTGTGGGAGCTTTGACGCCTTTTAACGGCAGCCATTGCTTACGTAAAAGTTAATTGCAGTGCAAACAATGATATGTGGATGTATTAGGATAAGTGAGACACAAGACTGAAGCGTCAATTATTTCCAATTTTTTATAGTGCCCTTATGCTCCAACATTTGTTTATTCGCGAGTTACAGCCATGTATATTTTACATGTGATAAAATGTGAACTGGTTTCGTTATATTGACGATTATTTCATACACTTGGTTCTCAACAATGCAACCCTTAAATCTAATTTTATTGACTATATTAACATAAAACTAATCCCAATATGGTCTTCTGAATCTACAATATTTACTCCGTCTAAAACAAGAAATTTTAAACATTTAGGAACTGCAATTAATAGCTATAAGCTAAATAATATACATGTGTATAAGCATAACAGGCAGTGAAAAATCAAAATAGCTTTCCCATTTGATGAACAACTTAAAAACGTCCCTAAAAATACGAAACTCGATCAAATAAAAGCTTTAAAAATATCTTTAAACGCTTTCCCGTACTGAGCGGGAAGGCGGTAACTAAAACAGTGTCTGGCATGCCAACTATTGGTACCTGAAGTTTCCTGTTTAGCATCTGTTGGCATGCCAGAGAGTGGTAGGTGAAGACAGCCCAGTGCGGACGTAAAAATTGGCATGCTTTTCTGTGGTACGTGCTTGTAGCCTAATGAAAGGCTGCCTATTTCACGCTACCAGCTGACATGCACTTCCATGCCAATTAATTGACAGTAAAAGCCACTACCCCCCCCCCCACTTTGTTTCAGGTTACATTTAGCATAACATTTTAATTGATGCTTCCTTCGTAGGTAATACGAAGGTGCTGGAGATGAATTGAATTTAATTAACATGAAAATAGAAATAAAGTTGTAAGCATTTTATTTCAACATTACAAACTTGACATTCAAGGCATTTTTATTTATTCAGACTTAACTTCCAACCAAAATGGACGCAACGTAACGCGTTGGTATTTATTTAGCACGTCATTACTGCAAAATTGTAGTTTATTTATATTATTTAGTACTATTTATATCACATGCGACTTGACTCGCAGTATTTTCAACTTTGATATCGCATGCGACTTTAGCGATGGAGAACATAACAATGGTTATTATGTGAAATCAAGCTAAACAATGAATTTATCGGTTGTCAGTAAATCATAAATTGACACACTAACTATCGATAGGTTATTGGTTAATAGATCTGGATTTACTGATAACCAATGAATAATTCGATGTTTGTTTTGATCTCACACGCTAACGATTGCTAAATTATCCATCGATAAGGTCCCACGTGAAATCAAAGTTGAAACTGCATACTGCGAGTCAACAGTTTCTCACACATGTGTGTAGTTCTTAATGTTTAACTTTGTCCTAGCTTCATGAAGGTTTAAACGAAAATGATTTGATCGGCTATTTATGCTAAAACGATTTCAAAATATATTAGTTACTACTTTTACCTAGTCTACCTGACCTAACATACCTACCAACCACATTTTTGAAAACTTTGAAACAAAAAACAGCCGATCCAAACTTAACATTTGAACATTAACGAAGCCAAAAAGAAGTTAATCTTGTAATACTACACTGCTAGGAACTTGTTCCTTGGTATGCAGAAACTACAAAGGATTCACTTTAATTATCAAAGTAGGAACCAATTTAGCCAGGACTAAATATGTTGTCACTGTCGCATGGCATCAGCGATGCTTAATGTTAGGTACGTTAACTTTCGGTTATTATTAGCTGTAACTAGCAACAAGCTTTTCTAATAGTAAAGTAAAAATTACAAGTTTTATATTTTTACACGTCACCTGCGCTGCGATTTTATTTATACTTGAAATTATAGTTAAGTACATTGCACGATTAATACTAAGTTTAGCAAGTCATTGAAACACAAATATTCAAACACCTGAACCCAGGTGACAGTGTTAATATAAAAAAACTTCTAATTTTTTACTTTACTAATAGAAAGGCTTGTTACTAGTTCGAGTTTATTATTAATAACCGTCACTACCCGAGCAGAACAGCAAAGTTTGTCTGAAGCCGACTAAAACACGCCGTCAGTCCAAAATAATTCAAACCTCGTGGTCAAGCAAGAATAACTCAACTGTGAATTATCCTTGGCTACCAGTAGTTAGCACACGAAAGGGCGTATTTACAGCCTAACGTCTAGTAGACTTTTAAATGCCAACCATTGGCATACGAGTGCTAGAGGAAAAGTCTGCTGGGCCGATTGGACTGCTACTGTTTGTTACGTGCTTGTGTACCAACGTGCAATGAGTTTGTTGGTAAAACGGTTGTGGGTAAAGAGCTAGCATGCCTCTACCCATTAAGCTCATCGTACGGGTTTTTGGAAGGTGCAAAAAATTTAATTTGAAAAGTAACAAGTTTTCATTTAAATGTTTTTGAAACGTGCACAATTTTCAGTTTACATTTTTTTGAAATGCGCAAAGTGTTCCACTTGCATGATTTTATAAAAGCCAAAAATTATTCTATTTAAAAGCTTTGAAAAGTGCTCATTGCTTCATACTTGATTAACACAATTTTTAAAAGAAAAATGTACAATTCTGTTCATACGTTTTTAAGCTTACAAGCAAACCACTTACTATGTTTCCTCGGGATCTGAAAAAGCATAGCCAGAAACGTTTCATTGGACCTCAGAATGAACGAATAGTGTGATAACTCGAGTGCATTTTGGGCGGTGCTTTAGCAGCAGCCCGCCAAAGTTCAAAAAAACCGAATTTTTCATAGTTTGCCACGCTGTAGCATCTACAGTATTTGTCTGATTTCAATGAAACTTGCATTTTTGTGATGTCCAGACTTTTATATAAAAAGGAATTTCTGGAAATTTTGAAATTCTAATATTTTTTATTTTTTCGAAAAATAAATAAAATGTCATACTTTTGAGACCCATTTTTTAATTAAGGTTTTTTGATGCAAAATTAAAAATTTGAATTTTAAAATTTCCAGAAATTACTTTTTAGATAAAAGTCTCGACATCTCAAAGCTGCAAGTTTCATTGAAATCAGAAAACAACTGTAGAGGCTACAGCGTGGCAAACTTTAAAAAATTCGGTTTTTTTGAACTTTGGCGGGCTGCTGCTAAAGCACCGCGCAAAATGCACTCGAGTTATCACACTATTCGTTCATTCTGAGGTCCAATGAAACATTTTTGGCTATGCTTTTTCAGATCCCGAGGAAACATAGTAAGTGGTTTGTTTGTTAGTGCAAAAGTTTCTATCAACATGTTTTAGAAACGCAATCAATATTTTAGGTTTGCTCGCGGTTAAAGAATTTTAAACTTTAGCGGGCCAATGTGACCGAAAAACGCTCAATACTGTCGTGTTGCAGTAAATCTGCACTAGTGAAATGTAATTTAATGTAATGACTTTATTTTATAATCCAACTGCGGCAAAAACTTGATTGAATAGATGGGCTATAATTATAATTACCAATATTTAAAACATGCCTAATTTTTGTGGATGGGAGTTTTAAAGGAATCGGAAGATGGCCTGAGGATTAACTGGCTTCCTCGTAGTTGTTGACGTTGTTCTTTGCATTACAGGTCTCGCCGTCCCAGAACCACCGCCGCCATTCGAGCCAACAACTGCCTCGCCTGTAACGCAGAAACCATCCATGGCCTCCAGTGAGTGCGGAATAATCGCATCCCCAGCTATAACAAACCCCGCACTTGTAGATCTTAATTCAAACGTAGCAACATAAACGTTTCCTGTTTTGTGTTGGAGAATGTTAGCGTAGGTCCAATCCTCAGCGCTCCCACTAGTAGCATCTACATAAGCAGAACCAAGTGTGTTACAATTTTGCTGACATCATTTATGGGCCCCTGGAGTAAAAGTGATAGCTTGGGATTAGATTTATTAACTGGGTGAGAATTTTGTTAACATCTTTTATGGACCTCCCCGGAGCTAAGTAATAGCATAGGAGTAAGCATGAAAGAAATAAATTAAAATTTTGTAGACGTCATTCTTAGATCCTTTCGCTAAGGTGAAGTGATGGCAGAGGAGTAGATATATTATGCATTTAATTTGTAATAAATTTGTTTACTTCATTTAGAGACCACCCCTAGAAGTGTTAGCTAGGGAGTGCAGAAGATGACCGAGGTCCACCGTATGTTTGATGACAAGGATCCGATGATTTGTCTCATTCTGAAACGTTTAAAACAATAGGGCTTATTAGTGAGGGTTAATTGAATACGGAGTGACGAACGGAAGTTAAATTTGTGCGAAACATTAAAAAGATCTGTGTGAACTCTGAGGGTACCTTTTTAGTGAACGTCAAAGTTTCGACTAGGATCCGTCCCCGCGCAACCCGAACCCGTATTTAGGCTCCTTGTTTTTCTCCACATACGATAATTGGAGGAAGTTAAAAACAACAAAATGTGGGATTTCTTACTTTTTCCAATCAACGCACTTTTGTACGCGTCCTAAAATTATAATCAAGAGTCACGTTTACAAATGTGTTTAACAAATGAGTATTTTACGTGTGCATGGGAGTACGCGTATCCATCCGGGTTGGCAACTGGAATAAGGTAAATGTGGAAGTCGTCCAAATACTTGGAGATGCACTCCTTTTATCTACTAACAATTCCTTAATGATAAACGTGCAGAATGCAGCAGAGATCCACTCAGGCGCATGTATGTCTCCAACAAATAAATAAAGCATGTTTCCAACTTGAGCTTCACCCTAGTCACATTCAAAAATTCAAGTGCAAACATGACTAGAATGTACGACGAATAATAAGACCCTCATACCTTTTCATCATTTGAGAAACACGCGCACTTCTTGGTTTGTAGCTTCAAAATTGTCATAGCCTCTGAGACATTTTAGACAAGGCAGAACATCTCGTCAAAGAAATGTGTATAAATGCTCCAATTAAAATTCACGTTTAAGCGGACTTACACAAAAGCGGACATAAACGGGCATAAGGAGAATGCAGAGGATTTTAGACTCACGTTTCGCCTGCTCCAGGCTCAACCACGTAATACTTATTTGAAGAGTAATTTTGACAAAAACAACTGCGGCCTTTAACAATATTTATAGTTGAAATATTTATCCAAAATACTCAATTATAGAAAGGAGGCCGTCGTAAAGAACCACTCGAGTATTTTATAATTTAAATATTTAAAACTTTAATTAACTTTTAATTCAATAAGAACGCATTTTTCTAAAGGAATGCACACATGGTGTATTGTAATTGAGAAATTTGAATTACAGTACTAATAGCACTTGCACTTATAATTATCGAACCCCCATACGTGAGTGCGGAAGAATCTGATCCCCCGCAAGGATAAACCCCGCACTCGTAGTTCTCAATTCAAAAGTTGCAACGTAAACGTTTCCTGTTTTGTGTTGGAGAACGTTTGTTTTCTCGATCTGCCTGTAACACCAGAAACACAAACGAGTTGTCATTATTCAGTTTTCCTATGTTAAAAAATTAAAATATAATGTATCTTCTTTGCGGTACACGCTTGAACATCTGCCAATGTTTCTTTCATTTGCAAGCCATCACTGAGCGTGCGCGGCGAATACTGTTTTTGTTGTTCTGGAGACAACATGAATTCACATGGAATTCCTTTCTTTGTTGGTACTCTTCAATAGTCCAGAGCACCGTTTCTGATTTGGACGAGTGACTGGAGCTCCGCCTTGTTCTTAGTTAGGCGTCACTTTGTAAACTTTGAAGCCTGCGTAGTCCCCTGTGGCGTCTTATACGAAGGAAGAGATAGGTGTGTAACTAAACTGGAGTGCATTATCAAACAAGCTTTAATTAATTCCATGTTTTAATTTAGCTTACCATTGCTTGTTGCACTGTTAGAGGATGTGGACGTGAGCCTGTTCTTATCCCCGCTCATGCTCCCGCCCATTTTAGCATACGAGGGGCCACAACTGTTCTGCTTTACATCTTGACACTTTTCCCCTACAAAGTGCATATAACGTTAAAGCATTTAAAATTGTGCTCTGATAATTATGTTGATAGCAGTTATTTCTTAGTTTTAAACAAGCTTTTTCCTGGGTCTAAACCTTTAATGGAATAAATATTGAATGCAAATTGCTACCGCTCTGCTTGGTGCAAACCATAAAATGGCGATGTTGTATACAATGAGTTAAGTATTTTATAATTCGAATAATTAAAACTGTTATTAAATCTTATTTCAACAGTTGACTGCATACAACGTCGAGTGTACTTGAGGAATTTAAATTGTATTATACAAATATTAGCACTTCCACTTGTAATAATTACTCAGCACAATGTACTTTAGGCTTTATTAATGTAAAATAGTCAGTTTTAGCGCCTTCGATTTCGCGTCTCATTTTTCAACTGTAGACCCTAAGTAGATGCTGAGCTTACATAAAATTGGTTTGATTGCTGGAAAACAATGCTCATGTAGTGAGGGAAGGCTAGCATAAACTTTTGGCAGTTAGTTCCCATAAAAGCAGACAAGCTATGAGATTAGCTGGTACCACGTGGCTCCATACGAGTGATTTGAGTGGGCTTGCCAAAAATTGCGCCAGTATGAAAGGGTTAGTTACGCGTTTTGCTAGGACCAGTGGGTGAGGTTCGAATAGGTTTGGGAAGAATAGAGGCAGCACGAATGGGCTTAGAGCGAGTTTTAACTCAAATGTTTTATGTGTCCATTATTTTTTATTTTTTTTTTGGTTTACAACAATTCCCCCTCCCACAAATGTTACGTAACCTATGGATGTAGCCAGAAAATATTTCTATACCTGTCATGTGTGTACCTACAGAAACATTTAGCTTGTCGTTTTATGCGCAGCGTAATACGTATTACAAATTTTTAATTTTCATTGTTTTGTATTTAATTCTAAAATACTTTAATTTTACGGATCAGGATTGGCTTCGGGTTTGGTTCAGTTTAAAAATTAATGAGATACGAGAAATGTTTGCGAAGTTGTTTATGTACGACCCTAATGAAATAATGATGATTTCAGTGACTACATTTTTTGGCCATCCTAATAGAATTTTAATTTCTACGACGTCATTTATTAAAATTTTCGCACTCAACTTCACCAACCACCCTCCCTCTCACCTGGATTGTATTTGGTAGGATTTGGTAGGAGAAGGACGTATTATTTTTTGCTCCTCAGCGACAGAAACTTTCGCCACATTTTGGTTTTTTGAGTGTAGTTTCATTTGGATTGCTCATAGTGATTTTTGAATTTTTAGTTTTTTAACTAACTCATTCGAGTTTAATTATTATTAATTATTTGAGAGGTTCAAGTTTTTAATTTTTTATTGTAAATTTTTAATTTCTTACAATATTTATATTAGTTTAAAGTTTTAAATGGGGAAGCTAAAAAAAAAGAAAAAGTCTATTAGGTCAACATTGGTTACCCCCACAACATCTAAGTCTGGGGCCAACCTGAATAAAACGCTTGAACCATGCCCCGTATGCAGTAAATTGTATATCAGCGTCAATATTCACATGAGTAAAGCTCACCCTAAGGAATATCAGGATTCGTTAGTAGAGTCTTATCAACCTAATTGTGAAGATAGTGATGAAGATGCCAGTGCTGTGGAATCTGATGAAATGAAAGAAATTCGAAGGAAAATTTTAGTAATTGACGAAAACCTCAAGGTAATGTTGCAGAAACAGCCTAGTAGTACTGAATTTTCTGAAGTCGTGGCAAACTTTGCGGTTATAATTAAAGAATCGAAAGATGTTCTTCCTGGCCCAAAACATCCGGCAAGAAAGCAATTTGATGCTCGTAAGAGAAGAGAAACTTTTGTGAATTCCCAGAAGGACTACTCCAAAACATCTAATCCTCAACGATCCTCCAAAAGGGACAAGGAAAAAAGGAAAGAAAAATATAACTTTGAATTACTTCAACATCTATATCGCTATTCGCGACGTAAGGCTGTCAGAATGCTGCTAAAATCGTCCTTTGCTTCAAGTAGTTGTACCATTCCTCTGGACTCTATTTATGAATCATATAACGCTAGATGGGGCGTTCCCAATAATTCAATTCTGGAGGACTACACACCTGAATACTCTAAGGAAAATCAAGTCGAATTAGATAAGGCATACGTTTCTGGAATTAGTGAAGGTGAGGTTAAGCAGTCAGTACAAGGAATTAATTCAGATTCTTCTAGTGGTTTGGATGGAGTCGCAATTCGCAGCATAAAAGATATTGGCTGCTTTAACACTATTGCTCTAATTGGTTCTATTATGGAGATGTGGACAATTGTTCCAGACAGTTTTCGTAAAGCTCGGACTATTCTTATCCATAAAAAGGGGGATAAAACTGATGTGGGTAATTGGCGTCCAATTTCTATATGTTCTATACTTAGAAGAATAATTGAGCGAACATTAGATCGTCGACTTCAGGCACATGTGCAAATTAATGCAAATCAAGTTGGGTTTTCTAAGTGTCCTGGTACTTTTATTAACACTTCCATTGTTAATGGCTGTCTACAAAAAGCAAAGAAAGAAAAACTTGATTGCTGTGTTGTTTTCTTGGATGTTAGTAAAGCTTTTGAAGAAACTTCCCATTTGCATACCACCAGCATGCTGAACGCTAAATTGATGCCTTCTTCTCTTAGATCCCTCATTTTGTGTTTGATGGTTGAAAATGAAGCTCAAATCCAAACAAGTAAAGGAATGTCTAAACCCATATTGGTACAAAAAGGAGTTTTTCAAGGTTCACCCCTCTCCCCCCAACTGTTCAATATTTCTATTGATCATGTACTTCGAGAACTCAATGAGCGTGAAGTCAGTGATGCGTATGGGTTTCACTTACACAAAGATGTTCCTAATGTAGCAGGAAGAGGATTCGCTGATGATATTGCTCTTGTGTCTAGTTCTATCCAAGGCGCCCGTGAATTAACAAAGATCGCAATTTCAAACTTTAACTAGGTTGGGTATGACATTAACATCAATAAATGCAAAGTCATTAACATTGTAAAAGGAAAGTTATGTGAAGATCCGCTGGTTGTCGATGATAATAACATCATAGAATCTATCAAGAAAGAAGAAACGGTAAGATATCTGGGTGTTAACTTTAATAATGAAATTTCTTTTGATCCTGCTTCTTCAATCAAGAATTTTACTAAAGATCTGCAGAATTTAGTTGGGACTCCTATGTTATTTCCTAATCAAAAGATTGCCATTATTAATCAATATTTATGGCCTTGTCTTACCTACTCGTTACAAACAGCCCCGTTAAATAAATTGCCTAAAACATTTCTTGAAGATTTAGATAAGCTAATTCGGAGTGCTGTCAAAGATATCCTTGCTATTCCTCATGATTCTCCTAATGCATTGTTGTACACCTCGAAAAAGTGCAGGGGTCTTCAAATAATGAGATCTACTTGGGAAGCATTTATTCAACACTATAACATTTGTGTAGTCTTATTGAGTTGCAATGACCCTTATATCCCATTTGTTAAAGATTTAAAGTCGGAAATGGAAAGCTGCATTGTAGCTTTGCAACTTGATGTGGATGAAGTGCAGTCTATGCTGAATTCACGCCCCAAAACAAAACCTGGCAAAATATTAAGGGAAACTTTGAGAAACCAAGAGTATGATCAATGGTGTTCATTTCCTCTCCGAGGACAAGGTGTTGAATTGTACAAAGAGTGTCCATACGGAAATAAAATTATTATTGAAAAACGTGGCTTAACGTCTTCAGAGTGGTTGAATACTTTAAAAATGTCTGCTAATGTATATCCCGTTAAAGCAATTCCAGGTCGTTCCTTAGAATCATCCCTTTGCAGGCACTGCAAAGAGAAAGAAACCCTCGCTCATGTTCTAGGGAAATGTCATGTGGGAAGCTTACTGAGAAATACTAGACATCATGACGTTAGAACTATTATTGCTAATCATTTGAAAACGCTTGATTGGATTGTGCATGAAGAAGTGACTGATGGTGCTTCAAAAAGGGTGGACATCATCTGCTGGCGAAAAGATCTACTGTCAGGGTACATTCTGGATCCCACAATTCGTATGGAGCAGTCATGTAGTCAAGCTGAAGAAGTTAATATAGAAAAGCAGGCGCATTATAACCCATGCATTCCTTACTTTTTGGACAAGTACAAACTGAAGAAGTTGGAAGTGGTTGGACTTCTCGTTGGAGCTCGGGGCACTATAACTGAGTTCTTTGAATCATTTCGCAAAGAATTGCGTCTTCCATCAAAAATGATTGAAGAAATCGTAGTTGCTACAATTCGAGGCTCATGCCGAATCGCCCACAATCATTTATATAATATGAATTTATCCCATAGTTGATTTTAATTTGATCATTTAAATTAATGTTATTGTTTGATATACAAAAATCATATTTAACTTGTAAATAATGTGTTTTGTTTTTACTGTGTCTTAATGGCAAGCGTAATAGTGCGCCAGTTGTAAATAAAATTTTACTATCTCTCTGGCAATCAAAAATAAAAGACAAAATCGCTTCTCGAGTTTTTAATCGCAGTCTGGAACTTGAGTTGTGGCTTGTGGATTCACTGGCTTCCTCGTAGTTGTGGTTCTTGGAGGTGCGTTTGACACCGGAGGTTTTGCCGTCCCAGATCCACCCCCGCCATTAGAGCCAACGGCGTCAAATATAACACAGACTCCATCCATGACCTCGAGTGACTGCGGAATAATCTCATCTGCGGCTATAACAAAGCCCGCGCTAGTATCTTTGAACTCAAATGTACCAACGTACACTTTTTCCGTCTTGTGCTGAAGAATGTTGGCGAAGGTCCAATCGTCAGAGCTCCCACTAGTCGCAGCTACATTAGCACAACCACGTCGCACATTTGAATTATCCATGTTTATCAATTCTACTATGCCACATCTCTACTAATTCCCAATATGCTAACAGTACGTTTTAAAATTTGGAATTACGGTAAATTTGGGCACTGGGTCCATGTTTGTACACAGTTCCATATCGTTTGGCTATGGCTTCAACCGCTTTTTGGCTCGTCTCCCACTGTAACAAACATTGACAAGCGCTACAGATCTACTTACAAGTGAATATTCGTAGCTTCTTTAAATTCTTAAGACTCACAAAAAATGTGTAATGCTCCGCGCTAATGTTGACTGGGGCGTAGGCATATGGCCAAAATATGACACTGAAATAGGAATGTACAGGGAGGTAGACTCTGAGTCGGCTTGAGATCTCGGGCCTGAGCAAATAGTCCTGCAGACTTTTCACTTCAATTTCCGAAGATGGTCCAGATCCACCGAATGTCTCATGACAAGGATACGAAGATGTGTCTGACTCTGAAACATTGTGAACCATCACACATTGGAAACATTTGTTTAATCGTTGAAAATGTGCATAGTCGTTTGGTATTACGCCAGTTTTAAAAATATCTGTCAGAGTTTGTGATAGGGCACCTTTCCAGTGAACGTCGAAGTTCCGGTTCGGATCTGCTCCCGCGCAACTCGAACCCGCATTTGGACTCCTGGTTTTCCTCCACAAACGATTCTTAGTCCAATTAAACACAACGTCATTACTTATGCATATGAACCTTGGCTTAAACATGATTTAAAAGAAAAGAATATTACTCCTGCTGTATGTGAGTACGCGTATCCGTCCGGGTTAGCAATAGGAATAAGGTAAATATCAAAATCGTCCAAACACTTGGAGATGCACTCCGTCTTATCTACCAACAGTTTGTTGATGATAAACGTGCAGAATGCAGCAGAGATCCACTCACGCGCATGTATATCTGTAGTCAATTCAGCATACATAGGCATTAAACATCAAGTAGGTTTGTGAGACAAAACAGGACCAACAAAACAAAATGTCATTGTATTTACTGCACTCAATGAAGGCGATGGGTTTCTTAACAGGAAGTGTGGCAGACGCAGAGTGAGATTTGGAGATGGCAATTACATTCAACTCACGCTCCTCGTATGACTTGCCGTACGATATAATTTTAGCATTGTCTGGATACGTAGTCTCCATGTTTTTAATGAACGCGTAAATCTAAAGGAGGCACAAGAATTCAAAAACAACATTTAACTATTTTCAATAACTAAAAATAGGACCCGAATTTGGCTCGCAACAGCGCTAACGTTGTAGGCCAAAATCTTTGAGCCTATGACCTAATAGTAGCAACGTTAAAGGCTCACGTCGTCCACGTCGTAGAAGGCGTCCCACGTTAATTCACCCTTACGAACTGCCTTAGTCGCCTTTGTTTTCTGAATTTGCCTAAAACATATCAAAGGCACACGAGAGTTGTCAATACTTAGTTTTCTAATGTTTTAAATGCAAGTTACAATGTGAGCGTCTTTTTAACGTTATACGCTTGAACATCTGCCAATGTTTCCTGCATTTGGATGCCACCACTGCGCGTACGCGGCGAGTACTGTTTTTGTTGTTCCGGGGACAACATGAATTCACATGCGATTCCTTCCTTTGTCGGTTCCCGCCAAAATTCCACACCACTGTTTTTCATTTTGATGAGTGACTCAAGCTCCTCGTTGTTCTTAGGCGTCACTTTGTAAACTTTGTAGCCGTTGTAGCCACCTGCTGCGAGTTACAAAGCATAGGAAAGATTTTTAACTAAATTGTGGTGCATTATTTACAAGCTTTAACTTGATCCATGGTTTAATTTAGGCCACCATTGCTTGTTGCACTGCTAGATGATGTCAACCGGTTCTTATCCTGGCTCGCGCTCCCTCCTGCTTTAGCATTGGAGGAGCCACAATTTGCTGTTTTTACATTTTGGCACTTTTTTCCTATAGACGACATACAACATGACAAAAATTGAAATAGCGCCCTTTTAAGTATTTAAAAGTAATTTTTTTGCAGGAACGTTTTCGTCTGGGTCTGGATTTTAATCTTTAATAACACAAATTCTGTATTGAAATGGTTACCGCTTTGCTTGGTGCATAAAACACCTCCACATGCATCGTCTTTGGAATTTGAACTGCTTTTGTATTTGTGTCGATCCTTGAGAGCCAACTGCAGTTTCCCAGACGACACAAATTCTCCAGTTTGGACGCATATAGCTTTGATGAGATCTCTTTCAAAGTCTAGCTGCACCCCAGTCACATTCAAAACTTCAAGTGTGAACACGACTGTAAAGTACGAATGTTTTTAATTAGTATTTCTTGCCTTCCTAGTTTTAACCCAAACACGCATTTCATAGCTTTAAGTTCGAAAATGCTTCGTTTTTTAAAAATCTGTCGTTTCAAAATTAAAAGGTTAAGTTGACTTACAGAAGAGGAGACTTAAACGGAAATAGGGATTTCGGTCGCACTTTTGGTCTTCTCCAGGAGCAGCCATCATATATTTTACGATAAATTACTTGAAAATAACTGAGGTTTGAAACTTTTAAATGCTTTTCAAGTATTTTGAATTATAATTACATATTTTGCTGTCGTAGCTGTCAACAATTACTTAAGTGCTTTGTAATGTGATTATTTTAAATTTTAATTGACTTTCACAGGGGAACCATGCCAAGTGGTACACTCACATTACAACATTACCTATTGTGGCCACAAAAATGTGGCTAGTTTTCAATAGTACAGACCCAAAGTAAATCGACTGAATTTTGTGTTTCATGGTCATAGTGACCCGCCAAAGACATTCAGTTTTTGTATTTTGAGGCTCAAATTTTTAACGTCGATTTTTTAAAAAATTAAAACTTTGGAACTTTTTAAAACCCTAAAATCGCTTTTCAAAAACACCCAAAGGATTAGAAAAATCCAAATTTCATGAAAATCGGACGAGAGTTGTAGATGTACAAAGGCGGCAGAATATTAAAATTTTGATTTTTTTAAACTTTTGCGGGTCACTATGACTATGAACCGCAAAATGCAGCCGAGTTATTTTGGGTCTGTACTATTTAAAACTAACCACATTTTCTGGAATGGGTGATATTAAAATGTGAGTATACTACTTAGCGTGGTTCCCTTGTCAGTTTAATAAGAACGCATTTTAACAGTGGAACGCATACATGGTATATTGTAATTGATAATTTTAAATGACATTAAAGGCATAATAGCACTTAAGGTCATAATTATTGAACCCCATGCTACAAGTCTAGTACAAATTGTTTGATCACATGACAATAGTGTTTTGTTATACGCACAAGACTAAAAGAAAGAGGCTACTTCAGGTTCAAAGTGTATACGATGTTTTTAACTAATGGTAGTGGGCTGTGGGAAGCCATTTTCCGTTAAGGATTTGCGATACTAGTTAGTCAAGTATCTGCATCAAGTTGTTAAAAATATAAAGTTACTGCTTCACAAATGCTTTTAGGATCCACTAGGATTGCATGACGGTCCACAAGTTCAAGAAGAAGAAGCCAACTGTAGTGTTTGAGTGGCTCCTTCTGCACTCCACAGCTTCAGTAATGAGTTGAAGTTCCTGAGGTGTTTACAGTTTAAGTGTTGGCTTAAGGCAGAAAGCAATTCCCAAAGCCCTTTTTAGATGCTGACCAAGCATCTATTGGTCTGGTGTTTGCTGTCTGTCTGTCTGTCTGTCTGTCACAGTGTCAGTTGGTCGCACGCTACAGGTCGCATTTTTGAAGATTTTAAATTAAAACCTTTTTTAATTGCCCAGAAAAGCGAGGGAGAAGTGCTGTATAGTTTTTGGTTATTATTGAAGTTATAGTTTGTTCGCAATTAGCAGTTAAACCGACCAAGAATTAAATCAATGTTTCAAGATAAAAAAAAGGGCAAAAAATACATGGAAGGTACATATGGAGCTGAGAGCTTGTCAAGTTTCGCCGTTAGAAGTACACATGGAAAATTTTCACTAATATCCATTACAAGTAAATGCACTGCTGACATATGTACGTTAGTACGTTCACAGGGCAGACTGGTATAGTGGTCAAAATATGCGTTCTCATGACAGGGGTCCACTCTTCGAACACCAGCTCATGCAATTGGAATTCACCTTCCTCACATTTTACAGAAAAGTAAATTTTGTTTCCCACCTACATTAACTACATGCCATAAATATAGCAGAAATCGTGCATAAATGACGTTATACAAATTTTACTATTTTAGGGATCCCCACTGTCATAGGTTTAGAAATTAGGATGACATAAATCCTTAACCTAGTATTTTACTATTATGCATGCAGGGATTGTGCATAAATGACGTCATACAAATTTTACTATTTTAGGGATCCCCACTGTCATAGGTTTAGAAATTAGGTTGACATATATCCTTAACCTAGTATTTTACTAGTATGCATGCAGGGATCGTCCATAAATAACGTCATACAAATTTTACTATTTTAGGGATCCCCACTGTCATAAGTTTAGAAACTACGTTGACATATATCTTTAGCATAAGATTTTACTAGTATACATGCAGGGTTTGTCCATAAAGGGCGTCATACAAATTTTACCATTTTAGAGATTCCTATGCTTTTGGTTCCCAAATTAAGGTACCTAACTTGTATCCTTAACAATGAATTTTACAAGCTTACGTACGGGGATCGTCCGTAAATGACGTCAGTCAAATTTTACTATTTTATAGATCCCTCTGTAATTAGTTCAGAAATTAGGCGGACGTATGTCCTCAACATATGATTTTACTAGTATTCAAACGGAGATCGTTCATAGATGGCGTTGTTTAAATATTACTATTTCAAGTATCTTGCCTGTCATTAATTTTAAAATAAGGTAAACGGGAACCCATATTATGGAATGCTTCCAGTATTCATACTGGGGTTTTCCATAAATGACGTCATCTAAATATCACTATTTTAGGGATCCGCTCTGCATTTATTCAAAAATTAGGTATATAGATACTTTGAACGCAGGATGTTACAAGAATACATACACGGATCGTTCAATAATAACTAAATAAGTATTATTATTTGAATAATCCCCCAGTTATTGGTTGCGACTTTATTAAATTAGAAATTCAAGTAGAAGCTAAAGTGGAGATAGGCGCTCTCGTAGTTTTAGCGTTGCCACAATAGGGTTCTACTCCTTTATTAAAGCAATTATTCGCTGTAAGCTCAGCATCTACTTCGTGCCCCCCAGTCGACAAATCCGGCGCGAAGCGCCGGATTTTTAAATTTAATGCAATGACAAATACCTCGAAAATTACTAATCCCAGCTGGAAAACTTCCTGTCTTTTAACTGTTCACCACTGATTGTTAGCGCTACCCATTTAGGTGCATTATTGTATTACCTATTTGTGTTGGAACCATTTGATATTCAAGGAAACTTGTACTGGTCGCCACTCCACGCCGTGTAGCAACCAATGTAGTCAGTGTCTGAACCGCGATCCGGAAGTTTCAAGAAGTTAGCCTTAGTTGCAAGGTATAACGTGGTTCAAATACATTGACCTCATCCCCTAAAACGAACCATTTTCGCTATTTTTCCGCAATGTACAACTTTCAGTTTTAATTGAACCTAGTTTTTGTATTTCATTTAGTTAACCACGCAATATGCTTCACTCTTCAAAGCTTTGCATATTTACGTTATGTTTAGTGAGCGTGAACAAAATAATTGTGAGCTGCTAAAGCTGATTTATATGCTGGATTATATTACGCAATATATTTTACATCAGATTAAACAAATTAACAGAAAATCATGCTGCAGGTTTGGCATTCCCTGGATGCATTTATCAAATTCCATTCAAGCCATGAACCGGATCTCCTGTGTAATCTCTAGGTGTTATCTATGAATGGCAATACGGGACAATGAGCTGATTTATCACATCTCACTTTTACTTTTCCAATTTTCGTTTTAACTCACCCGCAGCATTCAGTCAACGTCTACTCCCTTTCCATATCTCAATGTTTCTCCCATTTAGGCCAAATACAATGCCTAATATTCCCTTCAAACCTTCAATTGCAGAAAAAAGTCATTATTACACATTGAAGACCCACTTCCAGTATCCATATACATACTTTGTGTTTCCTCAAAATTGATACTTTTTTGGTCTGAGGTACAATAAAACTGCTTTATTATTCAAGACACGGGAGTTTCGTACTTGTGACGTCGGATTTGGGTTTTCGCGGGGAAACTGGGAAACATAGGATTCAAAAGAGGACACGCTCATTGGCTCATTCACAGAATGAAAGGTAATTTCTTGTTTGAATATCATCAACTTAGGAAAATATTTGAGTTCAAAGTCATGAAGCTACACGTACAGGCAGGTAGCTTTCAGTTTTGGTTATATCGAAATTCGTGCCGTACGTGAGTGTCTTGAGAGGACAGAGGTGGAATTTTCTTATCAGAATTCGATTGCGATAAATAGTAAACATCCGATGCGTCATCCCACATCATAACGTTTTCCATCCTGTCTGTAGTCTGTAGTCTGCAGTCTGCATGATAAGCGTCGGTTGTGTTGTACATACGTGGCTCAAATTCCAGAGGCAATATGTGCAGATTAGGCTCCCCAGGCAATAGTTTCAATTCTTCAATTCATTTAGCAAATGCCCACGTTTGATTTCTGTATTACAGAAACATGGATTTCACACCCTCGTCAACCATAAGACCTTCTCTTGCAATCGGAATTGATTTTGGGACGACATTTTGTTGCGTCGCCGTCCTTCGCTCTCCCAGCAACAGACCCCAAGTAATTCAAAGTGCTGTAGGAAAGAACACAACTCCCAGCTACGTTGCTTACAATCGCCGCTCTCACTTGGACCACCATACCGACGGAGACAGTGGAGGAGTGTGCGTTGGAGAAGGAGCTAAGCAAGTAGCTCGTGAAAATCCTGAAAACACTATTTTTGACATCAAGCGCCTCATCGGTAGATCCTACGAAGACCCAAACATTCAAAAGTGGCTGGTTTTTTAACTTGTATTTTATTAAAATAAAAAACATTTTTGATGCAATAAATTATTTAGCAGAATTTAATTAACTGGTCCTGGAATATTTGATGTAGATACAAGGAACTGCTGCCCTTCCCCTTTGTTGAACATGGCTGGGCGGGCTGGGGTCAGAGTTGAAGACGACAAGGAACTTCCGGAGGTGATTGGCACGGAGCTGTTTCGTCACTTAAAAAAGACAAGCGAAGATTTCCTTGGTGGCCATGTTGATTCAGCAGTCGTCACTATCCCTGTGTCCTACAACGACGTGCAGCGAGATTTGGTTCGTGTGGCGTGTGAAGCTGTGGGATTTACAAATATTGAACTCATTGCTGCGCCGGTTGCAGCTGCTCTGTCCTACGGTCTTCAGACTTCAAGTCAAAGCGACACAACGAGAACGTGTCTCATCTACAATCTTGGGGGCGGCACTTTCGATGTGGCTGTCTTTCAATTGGATTTCAAAAATCAAGTGGAGGTCAAGGAGGACTGGAGGTGACGGTCACTTAGGCGGTCAGGATTTTGACGATTTACTAACTCAGTTTTGTGTCAACGAATTTAACAGAATTCACGGCGTTGATTTAGTGGAAGGAAAAACATCGGAGGACGCTCATGTTCGCAATCGGACTGCGAAAACTCTTCGTAGAATAAGAACTGAATGTGAAGTTCAGAAGCGCCACCTGTCCTCACTCCTCTCAGTCGTGGTTTCAGTAGACAAAGTTGGAGGGCAGATCGACTTAGCAGTGACTGTTACTCGTTCAAAATTTGAAGAAATAATTGGCTCCCTGTTAAATCGAAGCATACAAATCCTTAAGGCAACTCTAAAGGAATCTGGCTTCGAAGCAAACGAAATCCAGGACGTCATTTTGATTGGCGGCTCTAGTCGCATTCCTAAGGTGAAGAAACTTGTGCAAGAATATTTTGGAGGGAAACAGATTCGAAGATTAATCGACGGAGACGAGGCTGTCGCATGCGGCGCTGCAATTTCCGCCAACAATTTATTCACAGAAAACGAAGCACCCTTCTCTGTTGTCACCCGAATGATGGAGCCGGTAATTTGATTAAAAATGCCCTTAAGTATAAGTTACAAAATTACTATAATTTTTCATGGGGCATATTTTGTAGGCTGAAGCTGAGCCCCAACCTTTGGTCACCGTTCCTTCCGCTCAACTCCTGCTTCACTTCCGAAAACGGTAAAACAATAAAAATTTGGACACTGAGTAATTTAAAACTGAATCGCAATTTAATTATGTCGTTAAAGATTCGGTGGTTGACCCAAATTCCTGGATTTCCTCCACGAGAGAGTCATGGAGCGGTGGCTGTTGGAAAAACCATTTATTCCTTTGGCGGATTTCATCTTGGTCACCCGAGTTACTCGCTTTCCGGTTTCCTCGATATTTTCGCTTTGAATGTGGACGAAAGTTATGCTAAATGGAAAAGGGTATTCGCTGGATACAATGGAGTGAATCCAGCTCAAAGATTTGGCCACTCGGTTGTGGCCCACAAAGAATTTGTTTTTATCTTCGGTGGGTTTGACACTTGGAAAAGAAAGTATTCCAATTCCATGTATCGCTTTAATACCCAGACAATCAAGTGGGACAAACCAAAAGTAAGTGGAAATCTTCCAGCGGCGCGCTATCATCACTCCGCTGTGACAGTTAGAAATCAGCTCATCGTCTTTGGTGGCAACGGAGGCAGCACCAAATTACATATTTTCGACATGGACTCTTTTCATTGGTCAACGATTCAAACTCAAGTTAGAAGCTTTTATTCTATTTCCTTCTGACTGATAAAAGCATACAGGATGATTTTCTACAAGCGAATCAGTGCAATTGTTTAGTTAACATTTTTGTTTGCAGGGGACTGCGCCTTCAGATCGCGGCTACCACTCTGCGACGGTCTACAACGACACTTCCATCCTTGTTTTCGGAGGGTACAATTACGATTTCATGGAGCGTCGCTATGTGAACACAGTCGAGTCTTTTGACTTGAACACCAAAACGTGGTCTGTGCCGCCAACAAGTGAAACTCCGCCAAAGAGTCGCATTTGCCATTCTGCGTGTGAGAATAAGTTACAAAACTGTGCAACGTTTATTGTTGGTAAAGTTTCCATAATTTTTTTGAAATTGTGTTATGGCGTTTGTTTAGTTATGCACCAAGGAATTATGTACATCTTTGGAGGAGAAAACAGTGGTTACTTCAACGACTTATTCTCCTATGATCCAGATGAAGATTTGTAAAGTGCATTTTACAAGGGTTCAAATTATAAACTACGTATTGATCGTAATTTAATTTTTGATCAGAAACTTTCAAGTGGAAGGAAGTAACGCTTCCAGTTGGACACACTCAGCCTCCGCGGAGGAATGCGGGATGCGTAGCCATTGACGATCGAGTTTTCATTTTTGGAGGTTACAATGGAATCCACTTGGACGACACGAGCGTCCTCCAATTTCTTGACGCACCTAGCATTTAATTGGGATTTTAATTAGAGTATTAGAGAGCAGTGTACTTTGTAATGTCAAATCAACTGTAATAAAATCTGAAAATGTACAGGCGCATTTATTAAATCTGTCTTCAAGTATTCATTCTTTACAGCAATGACTAGGCATTTCTTAGATTTTATCATCAAAATAAAAATGTTTTGTAGAATCTTTATCGCTATTGAATGAACATATGGTTCGTGCCTCGTGTAGGCCCAAGAAACATTTTGAATCGCTTAAGCCTCTGATAACTGTCGGCACAATCGGATTTGCAGCGGCACAGGAAATGTGGAATACACCGTAAGTATGCCGACAGCGGCGAATGAACGGATTATGGCTGTCTGTGTCGGCATCGCTTCGACATTTTGGCCGCAACTTCGCCGACACCAATCCGATGCAACACTGAAGTGCTGTTTTTAGCATGTGAGCTTCATATGATTTGCCGACGTGCTGCCGCTTCATTACTTTTTCCGTTACAATACTGCATTTCCACACTATACAAGGTTCGTGCAGTGTGGAGTGTGGCAGTGGAGCGAGTGCAGTCTTCTTTTTTCCTCATAATTACAGAGATAACTACAACTTTAGTTATGGAAAAATTGCAGTTTAGTGCCCATTTCGTGTTGTGTGAAGTTATATAGTTTGTAAAATGAGTATATTTAGTGGGTACGCTATTATTGGACTTCACAACAGCCGTGGTTTGTGCGATTAGACATAGTCAACTCTTAATGTTGACTGTTTTGTTAGTTTAAGTTTAAATTAATCTATTTGCGCACAGTAAATGTCAATCCCAGTTTACTAGGCTAATTGCAAGTTATTCAGTTGACTTAGCCTGAAGTGCAAGCAATTATTAGAAAATTATGTTGTGCGTTGAACCGCTATTACTTACAACTATTTAAATCACATCCACTAAAATTTATTTCAGCCATCCCGAGAATCCCGACTAATTCAATTATTACCTGTTTAAGTGATAATGGTGATTACTGTTTCTAGTGTTAACTTTTTAGAATGCCCAACACGTACTATCATATTCGGCAGTCTAGGTTCGTAAAGTAGTGCTGTTTTGGGGACATATGTAAATGTGAAGCCTAATCAAAAGAACCAGTTAAAGTTGTTATTGTCATCATTTTTGATTTGAGTGTGGACTGTTTACCTGTATTAAACGGGAACGAAGCGTGTTGTGCTGTGACTAGAGAGTGTGTTTAAACTCCAAAATTAGTGATATAACTATTTTTCAATACTTTATACGCTGCTGGTCCTTTTGAATAAATGTTATAGCATCACTATCAAAAAATGCAATGTTCATTAATGTGTACTTTCAAAATTATTTACTAGCTTCTAACCATAAATATAATTGTACACTTGTGCTCATATAGACGGAAGTGTAGTCAGTTTATAATTATTCATAATTATTATCTTATGATAGTTGAGGATTTTTTCACTTTAGTGAATCTAATAAAGCTATATTTATTATGCATATCAATCAACTATCTACAGAACCGCACTGCACTAGCAAGGCATCGTAAGGCAGTAGCATAACTAATGGCATAGGTGCAGATTCATGGCGGCGGCCGTCGGCTCAAGGTGTCAGCAAGCGGGCGGCAATCCGTATACGGATGCCAATGTCGCGCCGCTGGTGGGCCGGTGGACAGAAATTACTGATGGGCAGCCACGCGGACACGCCGACAATTGCCGGGTGGTGGGCCGCTTCAGAATTGTTTCTTGGGGGGACATTAGGGAAGTACATAACTACAAATTAGGTGGAATTATTTGGCTTTACCTGTGAGCCGATGAGCGGAGTAATCTTGTATGTTTTATCTGTTTGTGATAACAGAGACGAACTCGTTGACTCATCCCACGTGGTTCCTGTTTTCAGTGTTAAAGTCCTAAGTGAGTCACCTAAACTTATCATGAGTATTCCACTCCCTTCTGCCTTCCACTATTCTATTCATTCATCGTTGACTGTTTGATGTAGATACAAGGAGCTGTGTCCCTTCCATTTGGTGAACATGGCGGGGTCGGCGTCAAAATTGAGGACCAAGAGAAACTGCCACAGCTCATTGCGACGGAGCTGATCCGTCACTTGAAAAAGACAAGCGAAGATTTCCTCGGGGGTCCAGCTCACTCAGCAGTCGTCACCGTCCCCGTCTACTCCAACCAAATGCAGAAAGGTCTAACTAAATGGGCGTGTGAAACTGCAGGATTTAAAAACGTTAAATTTATCGCTGAACCGATGGCGGCAGCTGTAGTAAACGGCCTCAAGTCTTCGACTGAAAGTCACGAAATGAAAACGTGCCTCATCTACGATCTCGGGGGCGGCACCTTCGACGTGACTGTCTTTCGATTGGAATCCCAAAACAGAGTTGGGATGAAAGCGACTGGAGGCGACGACCATTTAGGTGGTGAGGATTTTAACGATCTATTAACCGAGTTCTGTATCAAGGAATTTAAAAGAATTCACGGGATAGATTTGGCGGAAGGAAAAGCATCCGAGGACGTAGACGTCCGCAAAAAGACTGCAAAAAAATTACGCCGCCTCAGAAATAAATGTGAGCGGCAAAAGTGTTTTCTAGTCTCTCTCACGTCGGTCGTCGTTTCGTTAGACAATATGCACGGTGAAATTGATTTACTTGTCACCGTTACCCGCTCAAAGCTTGAAAACTTAATTGCTGCCCTACTGCGTCGAAGCATCAAAACCCTGGACAAAACTATAAAGGAATCTGGTTATAGAAAGGAAGAAATTCAAGGCGTGATTTTGATTGGCGGCTCAAGTCGAATTCCAAAAGTGCACCCGATGGTCCAGGGATATTTTGGTGGAAAACAAATTAGGAGATCAATTGACGCGGATGTGGCTGTAGCCAGCGGCGCCGCAGTGCATATATATGCCTACAATATCTTTAAGCAAAACGGAGCCCCACTTTCAGTTGTCACTTAATTCGAAACGGTAATATTCTAGAAACAATAGTAGTCGAAATATTTTATGAAATTGAACTGGCTAATTTACGTAAATAAGAACACAAAAACACACATACACACATTTCACCCACATACTTTACACGAGATTGCAATAAAGCTAAGAATTTAATGTTTCGCAGACTGACGATGAGCTTCACACTTTTGATTCTGATGCATCTGTTCAAGTTATGACAAGTGCGTTGCTTCCAGAAACAGTGAGTGTAAAATTTTATTGTAATTTAAGTAGTAGTGGAGTGCGTATGTGTGATCGGGTTCATTTTTTTTTTCAACTTTGAAAATCTGTTACTTTTTTTGTACTTCCTCCAAATTAACTGTTTGTGTACTCAAATACTAGCCAGTTCATTCTCTATATACCCTTAAAATATCAAACCGATAAACTGAAAATTCGAAGACTTGTACCAAATTGTATGAAATAACTTCTATAATTTTCGAAATAACAAAAATGCTGTTTATGTGATCACCGTGTCCCAAAATGTGATTATGTTAAAATTGCATTAATATTACAGTGAAAGTTAGTGCCTTTTATGTGATCACTCTAGAAAACTTTCAGATAAGATGGAAAATGAAAGATAATGCGATATTAGGTTTCACTTATGAAAGTTTAAATAACATTACATGCGTAAAATACAAAATCACATGTTTTGGGGTGGTCTGCAAATGGCGTCACAAAATTTTGTCCCACCACTATTTTATCATTTTAGGGGTTGCCCATAAATGATGTCATCGAAGTTTCTCAATTTCTAAGACCCTATGATTACCCTGTCATGAACCGAACCATTGTGTAGAATAGATGGATATCTTTAACATACGTTGTCATCAAGATCCTAGCTGACCCACTAACCGTACCCCTGACATCATTTACGGATGATCTCTTACCATTGAGTAAGCGACTATTTTAAAATGGAATGTCATCAGTCATTAATATCTGGCTAGACCAGCTGACCCGAACGATGACATTATTTAATGGCGATTTTAAAGGGGTTACCCATAAATGATGTCCACATCTTGGTGGGTAAAAATAAAATAAACGATAATTCGGCATCTGTAACATGTGATAACAGCAATTGCATAAATGATCGAGGAATTCCTAAACTAGTGGATTTATCTTGAGCAATAATGCTAACGATACACTGAATTTTAATACCCACCCATTTTTCTAATTTGCAGAAAATCAAAATTTGCTGTGAGGGATGGTTCATAAATAATTTCACCCAAATTAAAATTTTATTAGGACTCATTCACCTATATGCCATGATTGTCATGACATCAACATTACTTAAACCGCTATATGTAATATATCTTCAAAATCTGACTGGACCCATACCCATCCGGACGACATCATTTATGGACGATCCCAAATGATGTAAAACAGCATTGTCAACCTATTTTAATAAGCTGTTTGATAAACTGAGTTGATTTGATGCTTTTAGCCATCTGCAGCTCTGATCACATTTAGAGCTCATAGAATGATCACATTATAGCACAACTCCCGGATTTGACACTTTGACCTTTCATCTATTTTAGTGGGAACTCTCCGTACGAAAATCTCAAACAGTATCTTCAACTAGTTGGTAATGAATGTATCAATCACGTTGCACACGTTGTTTAATTCTAAAATGTACAACACTAGAAATTTTAAAATTTGAAAACTCGGAAAAAAATTCGGAATACGAGTTATTCTGATATTCGGACTTCGGCGATTTTACTCTGCCCAGGTTTTCAAAGTTTCGCACCCTAAATTATACTGTCGTTAGTTAAGAGTACAAGCTATCATTACCGGCTAGTAAAGGATTTCTGATGCAGCTTGTGCTTTAGCACCAGCCACTGATCACACTTAAGGCATGATCACATATACGCACTCTCCTGCTATATCTATTATGACCTAATTACAATAGCGTGAGCTCCAAAAATTGGGGAAACACAAAGCATTTCCATCAGATGTATGTGGTATTCAATTATCAGCCAGTTTTCTTACAGTTCCAGTGGACCACTAAAATCTTCGGGTTTCCCCCGAGATCACTTCACGCAGCCGTGGCTGTTGGACACAAAGTCTTGCCTTGGGTGGATGGAATGGGGACGACCTCCCAGCTTACTCGCGTCCAAAGACGAGAGATCTGCCTAGAAGACAAGGCAGTAGTATGTATTATTATTTCGTCAAAATCTCTCTCTCTCCCTTTAAGCTGGCCAATGGGCAGCTGAGACCATGTGTCCGACGGACTAATCAGCGATTGAGACCATGTATGATAGCTACCAATCGCTTTAGTTTCCGCTAAACTTTGAATTTGAACTGAAACTCAATTACGGAATTTGAATTTGATTTATTCCTACCAAAACAAGGCAATCTTACTCAAGTTTATCCTTGCTGGTGGGAAGGCGTAATGTGGAAATGGGCTGGACTATTTTCCAGGAATAATAACATATCTCTGCCTAGTCTTCTAGGCAGATCTCTCGTCTTTGACTCGCGTCATGGTCCCCTCGACGTATTTATTTTGAATTTTAACGAACCAGAACAGGAATGGAGGAAGTTGGCAATCAAAAAGAGTCAAGTGAATCCAAATCAACGTTACGGCAACTCAGCTGTGGCCTACAAAGGGAATGTCATCATCTTCGGTAGGAGAGACACTGAGAAGAACAAACACTCCAACTCGACGTATTTCCTAGACACACGCGAAGACTCAAGTGGGACAAACTGAAAGTGAGCGGGGACATTCCAAGACTTTGGTATCATCACACTGCCGTTCTTTTCGGAAATCACCTCCTCGTATTTTGCGGAAGTGGGAATGGCGTCACGAAGGATTTACACTCTTTGGATCTGGACTCCTTCATCTGGTCCACGGTGAAAACAAAAGTAACCAACTTCTATTCAGCTTTAATTCCTACAGCGGCTGAGTAAATAAACAGATTTTTGAACGATGTTTTGATTTTTTCAAACGTGGTTTTGCAAAGAACTACTCCATCACGTCGCAGTCACCACTCAGCGACAGTCCGACAGTCTATAAGGACAGGTTTATGCTCATTTTTGGTGGATTCGATTACGACTCCGAGGGGCGTCAAGAAGTAAATACCACAGTGTCATTGGACTTGAACACAAAAACGTGGTCACTTCCAGATGCAACTGGAACTCCACTACCGAGTCGAGTTTATCATTCTGTATGTAAAAATAATTACAAATAATTGTATGGAGTCATTATTGCATAGTGGTGTTAAATTTTGTTCCCAATGCCTTTCTTTTTGTTAAGTGTCAGTTGTTTAATTTTGTATTTTGTGCGCTTTAGTACAGTCATGGAGAACGGACGGATGTACATCTTTGGGGGATCCTGCGGAATCTTCTACGTGAACGACTTGACTTATTCTCCTGTGATCCAGGTATTTCCAAGTCTAACGTCCTCTTATCTGTTTTTCTAAATATTTAAAAACTTACATTTACAACCTTTAATCAGATACGTTTGAGTAGAGGGAATAAATGACTCCAGACGGACAGACGCAACCTTCACGCATCAATGGCATCAATGCTGCTTCTGTTGGCCTCAAGGACCAAGTCATTATTTTTGGGGGATTCAACCCGGACGAAGGCTACTTGGGGGACACTTGTGTCTTGGATATGTGAAATGCTTCAACTTTAATCCAAGTCTATTTTTCGCTCCACTCCTTCTTTATTCAAAGCCCTGTCTTTTCCCTTGTTTGCAATTTGTAATTTCCGATTTAAAATGTATTTTAATTCCTTCGCGAAAGGGAATAAAATCTGTAACAATAGTTCAATCAATAAAATGGTACAAAGTGTGTAGGCAGATTCTGTTTATTGAAATTGAAACATTAAAATATTTAGTTAATTGTGTACTACTCCAACGCCAGCGTATGAATTAACAGCAGTTTACACAAGTGCAAAATAAAACAAGGAATTTAGTGGAAGGAGACGTCTACAGTTTGGCGAGCCACCCTCCGTCAATAACGACATCTGTAGCAGTTATCATAGCGGACTTTTTCGAGGACAAAAACAAAATCAGCTCAGCGGTTTCCCAAGTCTCCAGCCGCCTCTTGATAATCTGCTTCCTCACCACGTTGTCCACCATGAGCTGCATAATGCCCGGGTCTTGAATGATCCCCGTCGCCATCATCGTGGGACTTATGCAGTTCACCCGCACGTTGTACTCCCCGAATTCCAAGGCCATGCATTTCGTGAGCATCGTGACGGCCACTTTGGTGACACAGTACAGAGCGATGTAGGCCGTTGGTCTTTGCGCTGACTTTGTTAACACAGAATCAAAATTAAATCGCACTTAATATTAAATTGCAAAATCCAATCTACGTGTTCTTAATAATAAAATAAATATTGGGGTTTAAAGCTACAGAAGAAGAGCCAAGAGGAGCTTACCACAGAGGAGATGTTCACGATGCCCATTAAACACCGATGACAAGGCCTTGGTCTGGGACAAGTCATGCAAGAATGCCTGGCCAAGGCTCTTTTTTGGCCAAGGGGGCAAGCCATGGCCAAGGCAAAAATATATGGCAGGGGCCACGCTCGGTTTTGGTTGGGCCCTGGCGTATGGTTTTGGCCTGGGTGAAACAAGGGCCAGGCTTTTTTCTCTGAGTTAGTACGTAGCGTTCCCAGGGCTAAGCCAGTCGTTCTTATTCCTTATTAATGCATAATTAATTTGGTCATACATAAATAATCTGATGCAAATAAAGAAAACGAAACATCAATTCATCTCAATTTATGTTTTTTATTAGCCCTAATTATTGGTCATAATTTCACTGTTAAATAACCATGCTTATGCATGACCTATTTCATATTTTTGACGAAAAAATTTAGGTCAGCTGAAGCTGACAATAATACACATTTTTGTTTTAACTTCTTAACATCAATGTAAACGGGGTTAGAATTTTGAAGTCTCGTTTCAAAAATACAAAGAATTGAACTAGTAATAAGATAATTTTTAACTGGCTTTAAATCCGTTACACTTAAACATTCTAAGACCTTGATTTCACTAGAAAAGTTAACAATTGTTAGTCCTAAGGTTTTCGCTTTCAACTTTAACAATAGTTAAATCTAAAAGCGAGATTCTTATGGCAAACAATTGTTAACGTTTCTAGTGAAACCAAGGTCTCACGTTAAACTTTACTTGAAATAACTCGATCAAAACCTAAACTACAACTTACTTATTGCACTAAATAATTACTATCAGTAGTAACAGGCGAGTGAGATATGTGATGTGCTGTTGGTGGAAAAGCACAGACAGAATGAATTGCTATCATGATGTGCAGGGTGCAACTCACATCAATCGACCACACTGCACTTAAGACAAACCAAGACTGAACATGAATCCTGCACTAGGGAAAATAAAAATGCCACTCTGACTAACCAGATATGGGCCAGGCTCGGCTGTAGCAGTGCCTGTATTTGGTCAATTCGTTTGCGTCTGGCCCAAATTCGATTTACCATACCTAAGCCAGACCATTATGTTTTGACTAGTCCCAGGCCAGGGCCAAACGTTCAAAAAATGCTAGGTTTATTTTATGTACGGCAAAGGCTTGCCCAGGTGTTCTTTCCCCATACGATCTGATTCCCCCGACGTCCCCCACCAATGCCTGACTCGGGCCAAATCTCTGTGTTTGCTGGGTGGTTCCACCCGCAGCTTTGGCGTCAATTAATCCCTGAACCACCACGCGACTCACGTTCAACACTGACTTGAAATTAACGTCCAACACCCTGCAACGAAGTCAAAAGCTGTATTTTACGTGGATTTCATCCAACAAAAAAATTCGGCTTCTAATATTATTGCTCGCGGCAGTTAATTACTGATGAAACATTGCATGGGCACATTACAAAATGTCTTGGAAAACAATTAACTAATTATCATAGTGTGACTAAAGCAATATATTCAACGAAGAATGAATGCTGACCTATTGACAGTCTCCTCATCAATGTCAAGCAGCCCAGAGTCCCCGGAAATGCCCGCATTATTTACCAAGTGATGAATCGGCGCAATATTTTTTACAGCATCTTCCGTCGCATTCCAATCCCGAAGATCGCATTGCATAGTCGTAACTCCTGGAAACTTGGTCTTTAGTTTAGTCAAAAGAGTCGCATCCTTGTCCAGTGCAAACACAAGAGCACCCTGCTTTACAAATTCACTCACCACCGCTTCACCTAATCCTGTTTTCATTCAGAATATTTTTAAGTAATTGCGTATCTATTAGGGTATTATCTACTTACATTTAATGTCAAAATCCCATGTCAAAATAAATACCTATCATCAATGCCTGAATTGGTAGCAACACATTTTGTAAACGCCATAAAAATTAACCGTCAATGTACTTAAGTAGAGATGTAAAATATTTCCAAGTTTCACTCACCACCCGCACCGCCCGTCACCAGTACACGCTTCCCTTTGAACTCTGAATCCATTTCAACCTTGTGAAACTTTCTCACACAATCAATTTAGTAAACTCTCAATATTTTATTAATTAAGTAATTGATTAAATTATTTTGTACTAAATCAGAACTTTACTGGCAACATCAATTTGTAATTTGGGAATAAAATACAGCTGAGAGAATGCGACATTTAATAGTATTTAATATTTGAGCGACAAATACATTTTATACGTCACGTCATGATAAATTGATAAGTCACTGAGTCGTTGCCGTGTACATACTGAACATTTGAAGTGGTGTTGGGGCTGCGGGAAAATTATCAGTTGTTATTAGGAGCTGAGCACTCGTGAATAATTTAGGTCATGTCAGTCAGAATGGACAGTTGCTCTGAGAGTAAAATTACTTACATAACTCTTGATAACTCACGGCACTCGCACCTCGTTCTCTGAGGTGAGCAGCCTCGTAGTTTATAAAAAAATAAAAATTACCTACCTACAACTACAACCTGCCAGCCTAACACGTTGTATTTACTGCATTAGCTGAATAGTAAACAGTTGGCTATGTTATTGTGCAGTCGGATTCGGAATGTGGGAAATAGATTTAGATTTAGAGTGAGTGAGCAGTGGAAATTGGAAATAGTAGAGTGGAATAAAAAGAAATTGGAATGTAAACTGAGTGAAACCAAAGATAAGCGCCACATTTATCAGTTGACTCAAAAGGCAAGGATAATTGTGCAGTTGTGGTTCTGCTCAAGTCAGGATAATTAAATGAAATATTAAATAATTGTTTGTTTTGTATTAAGCTTAAGCTTTAGTAATACATCTATTACATTACGTCTTCCAAAATCCAAAATTTTGAACCCCCACCCCTTTGGGTATGGGTATACGCTTATGTAAAAGGATGGGCACCTTGAACCCCCTCCCCTTCTTTTTAAGACGGAATAGATGAATGCTTCCTACATTTGCTGCTACACGTGATTTTCATTTTTATTCTCCTTTTTCAACAGTTCATACCAAACACAAAAAATTGTTTCGAGAAAATGTTTTTTCAAATAAAACAGAATTATTATCGTATTGATTACGTTTATACATGACCATTAGGGGTAATTTGAATAATACGCGTAACATTAATTAAACTAGCCATCCAAGCCACATCAATTAAATCACAATTACTTCGCTCTAACCTATCTACTTATCTATCTCTGCATACTTGCATTAAACACAATGAGTTCCGCATGAGAAGCACCTTTCCACGCATACTCCTTTTCTACCAAATGCTGATTTTTACGTAAAAAATCAAGCGTCGCATACGACTCCAGAATTCGCTGACAACGAGACAAAGCAACTGAAGAGATTTGCCAACCTTATTTCACGCGCAAAAGTGAATAACGAAAAGGCGTCACTCATTCCGACCAGAATAAAAACCATGAAAATGCCAGATTCCGAGAAGGACAGACCTACATTTTCCTTGCTTCCATCGTTAACTACCTGTGAAACATACGCGTCTCCCGCTGTCTCCGAAAATCGGATGGTTTCCCACTTCTCCCAAAACCAGTATATTCTGGAGGACAGCAGAATGTTCATGCGATTGGGGACCCAGGCGTCGTACATAGGAAGTCCATCACTGAAGCCATAGTATGTCGGTCGACTCAGATAGTTGGTTCCTTCGCTCTTCATGTTATGGGCTGTACTATGAGCGTGGTCTTGTATGAGAGGTAAAGAGAAAGGCCCCTCGTTTGTCTGCTCCACTGAAAGAACGCTCGTCAAGTTTGAACTTGAAGTGAGGAATTTGTAAGTTGCATTTGACAGAGATGTGGGACTTACTCTGTAGAAAGGATCATGTGCCTTCTGAGTTTCCGCAATATAAACGACAGAGCTCTGAAAAACTGAGCTACTGGTCCACACTAACTTTCGTTCATTCTCAATTAATCCTTCGTAACTAACCATTGCTCCTTTGAAACAGTTGTGCGCCAAGTAATTTGAACATTTAAAATCCGGAAGTGTAATGCGCCTCCCAACAGCTGCGTAGAACCCAGGAGCATTTCCAGGCTCAATAAGGACATCTGTCGGCGCATACACAATCTTATCCTTTGCCCGGGTTTGCGCATACTGAAACTGAAGTACCATCACGAATTGATGTTCATGGCGAACAAAATCCTGAATCCTACTGTACGCACTGAATCTTGTTTCTCAGAGCCCCTTTAAATTACTCTTTTCTGTATTCATGAGAATTGTGAATCATTTTGGGGAGATTCAAGCCGTTTTAAAGAGGAGCTCTATCTGGTCAAGAATTTTAGAAAACCAACCGTCAGCAAATGGAAAGAACTGGAGGAAGCAGCTCTTCATCTTGTTGATCTCAACAATATCCATAGTATTTCCAGAAACACTTTTGGCTGACATGGGAACCTACCTTACTTGAAACTACAGAATGAAACGAAACTACCCGGAACGTATACCACCCATATGAGCATGCCTGTTTACGGCTACCGACCGGAACAGCAGAACAATATCGCAAGAGCCGTTTCGGTCGGTAGCCGATTGAAAAACCGTCGGTTTTCCACCGTCGGCTTTTCGCTTTGTTTCTACATTGAAGGGATCCTCCACAAATGACGTCAAGCGTCGTTTCAATGGTTAAAGGGGCTGTCCATAAATTACGTCAAGGGTCGTTGCAAAAATTAAAAGGGCCATCCATAAATGACGTTAAGGGTCGTTGCAAAAATTGATGGGGTCGTCCATAAATGACGTCAAGGTTTTTTGCAAAAATTGATGGGGTCGTCCATAAATGACGTCAAGGATTGTTGCAAAAATTAAGGGGCCGTCCATAAATGGCGTCGAAGGTCGTTGCAAAAATTATAGAGGTCGTTCATAAATAACGTCAGAGATAGTTGCAAAAGTAATTGGTGTCGCCCATAAATGACGTATATGGTCGTTCTAAACATTGAAGGGGTTATGCCCAACTGAGGTCTATGTACGTTTTTAGTGTTTAGGACGACCATAGACATCAATTATGAACGACCCCTTTAATTATTACAACGATACTTGACGTCATTTATAGAGGATCCCTTTAATATTGTTAGAGTTTCTAAATTTGACCCTATTCGTATGCTGAATAAATGGTAGGATTAGGAGTAGGTAGGTAGTTTTTGTGAGAATCAAACTTTTATTTTATTTTCCAGAGAAATAATTGTGAGTTGCTAGTCGGTACGTGGCTGGTTTGGTTCTGAATTTACATTCCGTTTTACACTACTGGGACTAGACAGACTGGGATGACTCGGCATATTAAAATGTTTGTTGTTGATATTGCAAATATCACTAACTAAAACGGTGGTTGCTATCCCAACCGCCGTACTCCTTACTATATCCTTAAAAGACGTCACAGATCAGGTCGCAAAGGTAATTTTGGAAGTGATGACATGACATGTTAAATATTAACATTTTCGAAAAAGTGAAACTGATGAGAGGCTCCTAAAATGATAAATAAAGATTTTTTGATGACGTTATGTAAGGATAACCCAAATCGTACTCAGGTTTGAATGCTTAACCTCTTAAGCATCATTAATATATATAAAACATTAGTTGTATTTTATAAAAAAAAGAGATAGTCAGATTTGCTTTTAGTCCAAAATGGAGATAGTCAGATTTGCTTTTAGTGCTGAATGGAGATAGTCAGTTTTGCTTTTAGTGCTGAGTGGAGATAGTCAGTTTTTCTTTAAGTCCAAACTGGAGATAGTCAGATTTGCTTTTAGTGCTGAATGGAGATAGTCAGTTTTGCTTTTAGTGCTGAGTGGAGATAGTCAGATTTGCTTTAAGTCCAAAATGGAGATAGTCAGGTTTGCTTTTAGTGCTGAGTGGAGATTGTCAGTTTTGCTTTTAGTCCAATATAGATATAGTTATATTTGCTTTTAGGGGTGAATGGAGATAGTCAGTTTTGCTTTTAGTGCTGAATGAAGATAGTCAGTTTTGCTTTTAGTGCAATATAGATATAGTCATATTTGCTTTTAGGGCTGAATGGAGATATCCAGTTTTGCTTTTAGTGCTGAATGGAGATTGTTAGTTTTGCTTTTAGTCCAATATAGATATAGTCATATTTGCTTTTAGGGCTAAATGGAGATAGCCAGATTTGATCCTCTGCCGACGATATTCCACTCAGCAATGCTCTAGCATTACAATATATGTACAAGTATGTCAAAATATTTCACGGGATGCACGGGTTCAAAAAAATGATTCGGTGCCTACCGCGGTAAATCGGCTACCGTGGATATCCACGGCCAGCCGCGTCTGCGAGAAACTTCTAATCGGCTACCTATCAGCCGTTGAACAGGCATGCATATGAGTGACCTCTGCTTGTATGGTCGTTTGACTGCAAAATTTTTTGTTCGGCCGCAATCGCGCGCGCAAATTCAAAAATATTGATTTTTTCGAATTTCACCGCGCTCTAAATTCCACAATTTTTGTCCAATTTTTATAAAATTTGAAATGCAACATCTTTATACGCTTATCTAAAACGCTATTTCAGGATTTTTGAAAATTCGAAAATTTTAATTTTTTTCGAAAAAATTAGTTCCAACTCTGGGCCTCAGAAATAAACATATTTTAAACTTTTTCGAAAAAAATTAAACTTACTTCGGATCCGTGTTATTCAAAAGTAGCCCGAGTTTTTGGAATGGGTCTCTGTGAAATCTGGGTGTTGCATGTCATTCCCTTGTAAGTCACAATATGTAGGGAATAATAAACTCAATATACGTTTTTGCCTTCTACAGTTCAGTAACGCCTACGTCTCATTTAAAAATAGCACTGCCTGTTTAAGAATTATTTGATATGCTATGATATGTTGGGCAGTATTCTGTTGCGTTGTCCTAATTTCTATCCATATGTTATGCTTCAATTGAAAAGCATTGCTTGATAATAAATGTAGAACACATTCTACACCAAAATTCAAATAACCTAAATAGGTCTTTATTTTGTTTCCAATTGCCATGTGCATCGGATTTATTCATTTTTATTTTTATTTTGGCAGTTGTTTGAAATTTTTTTACTTAGGTATTTACGAGGGAATGGTCACAACCGGAAGTCACCACATTACTCGACGCATTTTTTTTCGAAAAGACCATGCAAAATAATGTAGAGTAGCGTCAATCATATTTTAGAATGGGCCTTTTGATTTGTTACAGAAATTTTTGAAGACATAAATTTGCTAATGTTAATTAAATGGACGCCATATTTAAATATATTTGTAGGTCTTCATTTGTGTCTGCCGGCTACATTTCTCAACCAATTTTGAAAAAATTTGAAGTTTTGTGATTGTTACAACATTTTTTGAAAAGTATTATCTGGGATTTCGAAAATTCAAAAATCAAACTTTTTCTCAAGAAAGCGTTATTTGAAAAGGACCTTAAAACTATGTTAAATTTATATTTTTTAAGAAAAGTCGCTTTTGAAATTTTATAAAACCCAGAATTTACTTTTTAGGTAATGTTATACAGAAAAAGATACTTTAACGTTTTTAAAATTCGGATTAAAATGAAAGGAGATATAGAGTTTTGAAAAAATCAATTTTTGAAAAAGCTATTTAAAACTTGTGATGGCATCATATTATATAAAAATAATTTGAAAAAAAATTAAACCCAATAGTTAGTTGGAACCCAATTGTTTACAAGATCCTACAATAGAGTGTATAGGTTCAGGATTCTAAATTACAAAGTGGATTCCATTTTAAAAAGAACTAAGCTTGGCTTACGAGCATAACTTGTCAACATGTAATCGAGTTTTCTCAGGAGATATTTTTTTCGAAAAGAGCATCCCAAAAAACTTAGAATGGCTTATTAACATGATGCGCCAAATGAGTTGCGTTTGATGAAGTATTTTTTTCAACCGAAAAAGGCCTCAAAATGTTTTTTTAATCTCATTTTTAATTTGTTTGAATGACATCTTATGCACTATTTTTAAAAATTTTGTGTGAGAAACCATTTTTATATTCTTAATTCAAAAACAATTTAAATTTGAAATTTTGAATTTTTTTATTTTTGTCGAGATTTTCTAGACACACTAGACATTGTTTAGCTAAAATATGAATAAAAATAAGTTTTACAATTTCAAATTTTAATTGTTTTTGAATTCAGAATATTTTAAAATAGTTTTCTACACAAATTTTTTTGAAATAGTGCTTAAGATGTTTTTAAACAAATTAGAAATAGGATTAAAAATCCGGCGCTTCGCGCCGGATTTTTCGACCGTGGGCTGGCCCGAAGCAGATGCTGAGCTTCAACAAAAGCGTAAGACAATTTATGTTGCGCTAAAAGATGATATAGGATTTATGGATGCTCTCCTACAATCAATAAGGCATATACTTATGTGCGTAGCATCTAGTTTAATACAGCTGAACATTTTTTATAAATTGCACCATTCACAAATGACGTCATTATACACAATCTCTAAATATCTATAACGCATATAAGTAAACACGTGACATGTAGTTAAAATAGGATGTAAACAAAATTAAAGTTGGGACTGGGGATGCTAGAAACTATGGTATTTAAAGGACGTGATTAGTGACGATCCCTGAATACCTATAACACATATCGGCAAGTCCGTGACATGTAGAAGAACCTTTTACGTGACATCATTTGCGCGTCACCCTTAACCTGCTTACCTAATAAGAATGCGATTACATCTCGGTTGGGTGTTAGTGTCTGAAAAATTTTTCACGTGACGTCATTTCTGTGTCACACCTAACCTGCTTACTTAATGTGAATGAGATATTATATAGGTGGCGGTGTCTAGAACAAATTTTCGCCTGACGTCATTTGCGCGTCCCCTCTAACCTGCTTACCTAATGTAAATGCGATAGCAGCTGGATTGGGGTGTCTAAGCAAAATTTTTGCCTGACGTAATTTGCGCGTCACCCCTAACCTGCTTACCTAATGTGAACGAGATAGCAGCTGGGTAGGGGTGTCTAAAAGAAATTTTCGCCTGACGTCATTTGCGCGTCACCCTCAACCTGCTTACTAAATGTGAATGCGATAGCAGCTGGGTAGGGGTTTCCAAAAGAAATTTTCGCCTGACGTCATTTGCGCGTCACCCCTAACCTGCCTATTTAATGTGAATGCGATAGCAGCTGGGTGGGGGTGTCTAAGAGAAATTTTTACGTGACGTCATTTGCGCGTCACCATTAACCTGCTCACCTAATGTGAATGCGATAGCAGCTTGGTGGGGGTTTCTTGAAAAAATTTTTATATGACGTCATTTGGGCGTCACTTCTTACCTGCTTGCCTAATGTAAATGCGATAGCAGCTGGGTGGGAGTGTCTAAAAGAAATTCACAGCATTTAGCTGGTGTATTTGTCTAGTGTAGTTGGTTCGTACATTTGGCTAGTGCATTTGCCTGGTGCATTGGCTGCTGCGTGTAACTGGTACTGTTGACTTGTGTGTTTGCCTAGTGCAACTTTAATTTAAGTTGTACGCATTGGGGTCGGACACAAAAGGCGCCTTCTACGTTCAGGGTGGGTCACTTGGAAAAAAATGACACACCGTATTAAAGACATAGCCATGTAAGCAGGGCTTACGAGATTAACAAGGTAGGTGGGTGGGTCAAAAATTTGAGTAAAGTGTGGCGTCATTTATGTCCTGCCCCTTTATCCGTTTTTGCATGATTTTACTTCAAAAATTTGTGATCTTGGTCCAGTTAACTGTTAATTGCGAAGAAATAGTCAGTCCGAGTAAAACTAAAAAACAATACAAACCTGCTCAGTCGCATGTGTGATCCATTAAAACAATTTTAAAGCAAATCCTTTAAATACTGTGACCTGTAGTGTACGGCCAACAGACGGACAGACAGACAGACAGACGGACATGACCATTTCAATAGATGCTTTATGAGCTGAAGCTCAGCATCTAAAAAACATTCTAAGACCTTTTTCGGTTTTAAAAAAAATACTTTATCGTCCGAAACTCATTTGGCGCATCATGTTGTTAAGCCATTCTAAGTTTTTTAGGACGCTCTTTTCGAAACAAAATATCTCCTGAGATAACTTGATTACACTTTGACAAGTTATGCTTGTTAATCAGTTGATCATGTACAAACTGCTACTTATAGTGGTTTAAGGACGTTTTTAAGATATCTACGGCTAAACTATTATTAATAAAAATGTTTTAAATGGTAATAAATATTTCAAAACATATTTAGACACTTGCGACCAGATTCGAGTGCGCTGACGTGTTTTGGAGAAGAAAATTTGCCATAAGCGTTGGACTACGATCGAAAAGCTCGAGTGTTCAAAATATCACTTGAGTAAAATAAATATATGTAGGGCGCTTGAACGCTGTCCGTAGAAACATTTGTAAGCAATACGAGGTCAACACTTTGACCATATTTATTGAAAATTTAATTTATACTTCATTACCTGCTACCCGATTTATCACATTTGGTCCACATTTACTGTTTCGTTGGCAAAAAGTATTAAGTTTTTCATACAAACGAGTATTTTAATTTTTTTAAAGTCAAGCATTTTTTGCAAATAAATTTTAAATGATTTTTGTTGGTTTGTTTGGGTTTCAAAATGTTGACCTTTGTTTTCTGGATGTATTACATTTTTGTATTTCAACCCTCAACTTGCTTTTATTTAAAAACCCCGAAAATATTTCTACAAGTAAAAGAGGTGCTTTCGAGCGACGAAATGAAAAGCTGCTTTATTCAGTTCTTCACATTTGGCGACATCATTGATCATGCGCAGCACGCTGCGCCAATGGCGTTGCATACAATTAACGTATTGTCAGAAGATGAATCAAAGCAACGTCAAAACTATACGCAGGTCTTTAAAACACGCTACATCCGCTGCTACTCTTTTATTCTCGTTCTTGATGCATATGGCCCAGGAGTCGACATTGACTACACAAGTCTTGAGAAAATGTTTGCATCACTTTGCGAAACTGTACAAATCTCCCTCAAGTGGTTCACAGTCCTCGCGAATGAAGTTTGCTTGACTCCAGCTGACCACCGATTCACCAGAGAAACAATGACAGAGGTTATTAAACATCAACGACACCGAGTTGCGATGTCACTAAAGCTTCAGTACAAGCAAATCAATGACAAGGATCAGGCTAAATATGTTCTGTCAAACGCTGAGGTTGAGCCTCGAAATCTAAAAACCATGCACACAAACGATCACTTAGGCACTGCTAAAGGTAATTTTAGTTGCTCTAATGATTTGGCTTACGATTGTTTTAGGGAAGCAATTGCCGACTACGCCAAGTTCATCGAGAACGGCCAAAATTTTACGTGGCTAACGCTCTCATATAAACATGACACCGTTGAGAATTACATAGAAACTCTAAAGGCACAGGATCCGTTTCACAGATTCAGTCCAACGTCTCTCCTCAATGCAACAATCAAGTTGCTCCAATCGGGTTTAAACACTACGTTTATTCTATCAATGCGACCACAAACATATGTAGCCGGACCCAGCATTTACGACTACGTCAGCCAGGAATATTCGGATACTACACCTGAACTATTGTTCCTCGTTGGGCAGACGAGTCCATTCAAGTTCATTACGCCAAACAACGTCAAACGCAACCAAACTTGGTTTGAAATCTTCACGAATCCGCTTCACAAATCCGTTTGGTATTTCATTTTTGGAGCATCAGTTGCATTGTCACTCGTGGTTGCAATAGCCTCATTGCCTAATCAGATACATGCCACAAACAGAAATGCTTTGCCAATTCTTCAATATTTTGGCCACAGCTTTCTACACTTCGCATCTGCGCTCATCGAGCAGTCTGGACTGGAGATCATTTTGTCAGGCGTCAGCCACGTTTCTTTGAATCGCATCTGCGGAAGACTCGTTCTGCTTTTGCTTTTTGTTGGAATCGTCGTGTCGAACGGATACAAAGGCGTCCTCAAATCCGACTTCACTATTCCCCAGCAACCAACAACCAACTGGACGTCCATTCCAGAACTCCACGACTTTTCACTTTACGCATTCATAAGTCAAAGCAAATGTGATCAAGCAATGGAGCTTTGGGCTAATCAAACAAATGATGTAAATGCTTTTGGACGGCCCAAATTCTTTTATTACAATTTACGGGGAAGCCATCTAGCGCTCGTCGAAGGAACATAACGGCCTAGATCACTCTAGGAAAAGTTGAAATTTTTTTATTTAACTTGTCGATTTTTATAGTTAAAATTATATTTTTAGTTGTTTTAACAATCACACTGTGCTTAACTAATTTTGTTACAATAGAAATAGATCGAAGAAATTAAAGTTGTAATAGTCTAGACTATTTTTGGGAAAGTATTTGTTTCCACCACGCTAAACGCTATCCCATCCTACACGGTACACATAATAAGAAACAGAGGCAGAGACAAAACTGAAGAAACTTATCTCCTGGACTCAATTTTCACCGGATTAAACTGGATTGAACTGAACTACAAAGAGCTAAGTTCCATCTGATTAATACGTAGGCCGAAAGGCACTATTACCATACTTTCTTCTACTAGTAGGTCTTAAGATACAAGCAAACAATATAATATGATAGGTATTGAAGATGTCGAAAAAAATAAACAAGTTAACACCCCAACTAACGGACCAGATCTCGTCTATGGTGAATCAGCAAATACAGATGATGTCACAGAAAATATCTTCAATCGCCGCTAACGGAATACTACACACGGTCAACATGATGATTCAAAAATTGGAGAACAAAATTTTAGATAAAATGAAAAGCCTAGAAAACAGTGTCAACAACAAGGTAACCACTTTAAACGAAAATTTTGAAAAAATGAAAACGCGGAGTGACAAAGGGGAGGCAGAAATCTTTTATCTTAAGGATCAGCTAGTGGGATTATTAAAAAACAACACTGACCTACAATATGGAGGAAAAATTAAAGAACTCGCTGATAAACTGAAAGACTTAATTAACATTAAGGTTGCTCACTTGAACTATAAAATTTCTGCACTAGAATCCCGTGTGGAAGTGGAAAGATCTCAGTGTTTGGGAGCCCATAACCAGCTAGCGGGTCTGCAGAGTAGATTATTAGGGATGGAAAAAGCAAACAGAAGTAAACAATTTGTGATTTCCGGCCTGAAAGTAAACACGTCAGCTCTAGAAGACACCCAAGACCTCTTAATTTATAAACTTGGAATCTGCATTAGCAAAAAAGAGATTGAGGAGGCTAGGAGAGCCAGTGTGTCAACACCAGGCAAACCCCCCTTGTTATTCGTGAAGCTAAAAGACAGTAGTCAAGTCTCGCTAATTATAAAGAAAAAATCGGAGTTAAAACACACTTTAAGGGAAGTTTGCATTTACCCTTACCTTATTAAAGCAGAGCAAGCAATGTACAGACATACAACAGAAATGTTCTTGCAGTTTAAGCATCGGAAACCAACGGCAGTGGTACAGTTCATCGGAAGATTCGGCATTGCGGTGGACGGAAAGCAGTACAGAAGCAACGGATCTCAACTTATCGAGTGGGGATGTAATCCTGGTTGAACCAGCTTAAAAATGACATAAAGCTTCGCTTAAGTTAGTTCACGGAGTTCAACTTTTGATAAGAGGTCAAATATTATTTAAGTATTCAACAGGGAAGCTGTATGTACCCACTAGTGGAGTGTACACTTCAATGATAATATTAAGTTCTATTGTTAATAGCTAATGTGATTAAGTACGTATATTTGATTTACATAAATTTTAATGATTAATGAAGAGAAACAATTTCTGTTATTATAGCCGACAAATGAAAGTTATTTATGTGATGTTAAATCGGCAAGTTACATGAAGAAAGAAAACGACTTAAGCATCTGAACTAGATGGCTTACTATCACCGTAAACATTATTAGTGTTCAATCAATTAATTAACCTATCCATTATTGTAACAATCAAACGATTTTGTTAAAAAATTTATAATTTTGATTTGTGTATGGGCCTATGGCCTAAAAATGCAATAAATCCATACTACTACTATTACAATTTACGGTGCCACGAAACTTTTGGGGAATGCAAATTTTACAACGTAAAAAATATTTTGCGCATTTACGAAAAATTGAATACCAAGAAGCTGATTGGTCAGATTTTGTGCAAGTGACGCTCAGGACCACTCATATTTGCACAACACAGCTCGAGGCTACTGCGCTTAATCTAAATGCACAGGGGAAAACGTACATTGCGTTTGTTTTCGAAGCAGACGAATTTAGTTTTTATTGGAAGCGATTCCAGGGAATAATAAAACAACATCCAGCAGTTCAATATTCGCACAACATGAAAAGCGAAAAGGGGCAGTATCTAAGTCGCCCCACATTCTACGGATTTGACTTTGGACTTCCAAAATATCACAGTTGGGTCAAAAATCGGATGAAAGTCCTTCTGTCCTCCGGAATTTACTGGTTTTGGGAAAAGTGGGAAATCATCAGATTTTCTGAGGCAGCACGTTACAAGTATATTTCTGAGGTTACAGACAAAGCAAAGGAAAAACCTAAAGCGCTGTCGTTCGTCGGGTCGGACATTTTAATGATCTTTGTTTTGTTTGGAATTGGCGCAGGGTTTTCTTTTGTTACTTTTGCTGCTGAATTGTGTTTTGGAAAGCGGTGGTTGCATTACATATTGCGTCGAATTTTGAAGATTGTGGCATATGCAATGCGTTAAAACTTAATAAATTTAATGGCACAAATGCAACCGGCTGTTTGTAAAAGATAGGTGGGTGGGGATGATTTGTCGTATTGTGCTGTAGGAATTAGTTAAGTAAATGTTAAGCACGCTGTGTTCACAATCATATAAGGAATAGAAACGCGTAATTCACAAAACGCTCTGGGCAGCAGCAGTGGTGGTACATGTTCCAAATTGTAGATGATGGCAGTTTGGTCCTATAAGTACCTATAGTTGAACTCTTAAAAGCATTTTCGTCCCAATAAATAAATGTGTAATTGACAATATCGTTGAGTCAGTTGTGTCTATCATTAATTCTTCTAAAACCATATGAGACTCATAAATTTGACGACCACTAATTGTTCCAAACTACGTCACTGACATTTTTGAAACTTTTTATTTGACAGTTCAAATACTAAGAAACTGGAGTATCGTTTGGAACACATTTAGAGTTAAATCAAATTAATACTCCTTCCAGCAACACACTAAATTTCCAACTGGAATTAAATTAACAAGTTAATATTTAAAGCGAGCTGTTTAAATAGCCGAAATCGTACATTTCCAATTAACCAGGAATTCGCAGTATCGCAGTGCTTTTAAAAAACAATAAAATTAAAGTTGGTCCATATCAGAATTCTAGAACAGAGTATCATCCAAAAAATTAACAAATTCAATTCCTCCATAAATAAAAGCTTATTGATCGGTAAGGACAAGGCGACCTGCACCTTCACGTGGGAACGGACTCTTTTTAATTGGAGCTACTTTCTTTCACTTAAACGTTTCTGTGAAAAGCATGGAAACCAAATTACATTTTTAACTGAAAATCATATTTTGAATTCAAAATCACTTATGCAAATCAGATTAACCTTTAAGCGCATCACCTGGATTAAGAACAAGTCTTTCAAAAGCTTGCTAGAGGAGCCTTTAAAAATTTACATCTGTCCATTGCGCATAACTCATAACAATTTGCATAACAAAATAGAGTACGAGTGCCTTAGACAGGAGGCTAAAGTAAATAAACAGGAACTGTAGCAAAAGGATAGTATACAATCGAAATAAATTATGCATATTGTATGTGAAGAACCAAAATGACCCATTTTCAGTTTAATCTAGACTCAAAATGAGCTATGTCATAAAAACAAAATTAGAACACGTAATATGTTAATAAAGAGTTTTTGAAAAGCGTAAAATGTTCTATTTACATGTTTTTGAAAAGTGTCAAATGTTCTATTTACATGTTTTTGAAAAGTGTCAAATGTTCTATTTACATGTTTTTGAAAAACGCTAGATGTTCTATCTAAATGATTTCAAGTATTTTCAAGGCATATTTCAATAACTGTGCAGATAGTGGATATTGTTCTTAACTACAAATGGATATGGGTCATTTTGGTTCTTCACTGACGATACGTCATTAATAAATCTCAAGTATTAACGGTATTCCACAAATTTTACACATACGTGGAGCTTCACAGCAACACTTTTGACCTAATTCCAAGCATTTTGTATGAGACATATCGTCGGTGAAGAACCAAAATGACCCATATCCAATTTAAACTAGAATCAAAATGAGCTATGTCATAAAAACAAAATGAGAAACAAGAGTAAATTGTTAATTAGAAGTTTTTGAAAAGGTGCAAAATGTTCTAATTCCATGTTTTCGAAAATGTACTAATTCCTTTTTTTCGAAAAGTTGCAAATTGTTCTAATTCCTTGTTTTCGAAAAGGTGCAAATTGTTCTAATTCCTTGTTTTCGTAAAGGTGCAAAATGTTCTTATTCCATGTTTTTGAAAAAGTGCAAATTAAATGTTCTAATTCCATGTTTTTGAAAAAGTGCAAAATGTTCTTATTCCATGTTTTTGAAAAAGTGCAAAATGTTCTTATTCCATGTTTTCGAAAAGTTGCAAAATGTTCTAATTCCATGTGTTTGAAAATGGCAAAATGTTCTATTTAAATGATCTCAAGACATATTCGAATATTTTTGTTGATAGTTGATATTGTTTTTAGCTACAAATGGATTTGGGTCATTTTGGGTCTTCACCGACGATATTTTGAAGCCTACTGGCCTTTGTTGTAAGTACACGTCTGCACCCTTGTGACAGCACATTCTAAAATAAACAGCTCAGTGTGAACACAATTGCTCAAGAGACGACGTATGTACGATAGAATGTAGGATTCTAAATTCTAAACATCAAAATTGTATTCAACTGCAAACATTTAGGTATGCTCGTGCTGTACGGTAAATGGATACAGTCTCCTACCATAACGTTTAAGGACGTTTTGTAAGTATGTGCCCCAAAGAATTTTAAAGTTTCTAGAAAAGTTTCAAGTGCAAAAAATTGATGCCTATTGAATACAACAAAAATATGTGAGGCACTTGAACGTATTCCGTAAACTGTGTTGTATTTAATATTCAACTCTATGTCCCATTTCCTATTTCGGTTACAGACCTGTGTTTGATTTTCCAGAAAAATTATTAGTTGCAGTATTTCAGTCTTAGAAACCTTTACAAGTTCCGAATTTGTTTAAAACGTTGCTTAGTAATAATTACTGTTTGGTTTTCTGGGCATGACAATGGTAACTATTTATTTTTGGATTTGTTACATTTTTGCATCCAACTTGCTTCAACCCTTAACCTGTTTAAATCTGGAAAACCCCCCAAAAAATCTACAAATTAAGAAGATGCTTGCAAGCGACGAAATGAAGAGCTGCTTTATTGAGTTCTTCACATTTGGCGACGTCATCGATCATGCGCAGCACGCTACAGCAGCGACGTTGCACACGAGTCACGTTTTGTCAGTAGAAGAATCAAAGCAATGTCAAAATTATTCGCAAATCTTTAAGACACGTACAATTCGCTGCTACTCATTCATTCTCATTCTTGACACATTTGACCCACAAGTCAAAATTGACTACCTAGCTTTTGAAAAAAAGTTTGCATCCCTTTTTAAAAATCAACAAATCTCCGTCAAGTGGTTGACAATTCTCACAAATGAGCGTTGCTTCAATTCAGATGACCACAGACGAGCGTGGGTAGCAGTAACAGGGGTGATTCAACTTTTAAGTAACCAAGTTGTGATGTCACTCAGATTTCAGTACACGCAAATCAAGGACGGAGGCCAGATAAAATTTATTCTGTCAAACGCACAAGTTGAGCCTCGAAATGTAAATGACATGTACACAAACTTCTACTTGGATGTTGCTGAAGGCAGTTTCAATTGCTCCAATGATTTGGCTCGGAATTGTTTTAGCGAAGCAATCGCGGATTACGCGCAGTTTATTCAAAACGGCCAAAATTTGACATGGATAACTGGCTCATATAAACATGACACCGTTCCGAATTTCCTAAACATTCTAAAGGCAGAGGATCCCTTTCACAGATTCAGTCCGGCTTCTCTCTCAACTGCTACAATCAACTTCCTCAGATCCGGTTTTAATACTACGTTTGTTGGATCAATGAGGCAACAGAGTTCTGTAACTGGACCCCGCATACGCGACTACGTTAGTGAAGCATATTCGGGCACTGACCCTGAACTACTGTTCCGCGTTGGACAGACGAGTCCATTCAAGTTCATTACGCCACACAACGTCAAACGAAATCAAACTTTGTTTGAAATCTTCACGACTCCGCTTCACAGATCTGTTTGGTATTTCATTTTCGCAGCATCAGTTACGTTGTCATTCGTTATTTCGTTGGCATCGCTGCCTGATCAAAAACATGCTACAAACGGATATGCGCGGCCATTGCTCCAATATTTTGATCACAACTTGCTACGCTTTGCGTCTGCGCTCATTGAGCAGTCTGGACTGGAGATCATTTTGTCACGCGTCACCAACGTTTCTTTGAATCGCATCTGCGGAAGAATCGTTCTGCTTTGGCTTTTTGTTGGAATCGTCCTGTCCAACGGATACAAAGGCGTCCTCAAATCCGACTTCACTATACCCCAGCAACCAACAACCAACTGGACGTCCATTCCAGAACTCAACGACTTTTCACTCTACGCATTCATAAGTCAGAGCAAATGCGATCAAGTGATGGAGCTTTGGGCTAATAAAATTAATAAGGTGAGTGGTGGACGACCAAGCTTCTATTGGCTCAATTTACGATGCCACACAACTTTTGGGGAGTGCAAATTTTACAACCAAAGGAATTTTGCGCATTCTCGAAACATTGAAGACAAGGAAGCTGATTGGTCTCGTTTTGTGCAAATGACGCTCAGGACGACCCACATTTGCTCAACACAGCTCGAGACTACTGCGCTTAATCTTTGTACGCAGGGGAAAACGGACGTTGCGTTTGTTTTCGAAGCAGAAGAATTCAACTTTTACTGGAAGCGATTCCAGGAATTGATAGAAAAATACCCAGCAGCTCAATATTCGCATAACATGAAGAGCGAAACGGGGCAGTATCTAAGTCGCCCCACATTCTACGGGTTTGACTTCGGACTTCCGAAATATCACAACTGGGTCCCGAATCGGATGAAAGTTCTTCTGTCCTCCGGAATTTACTGGTTTTGGGAAAAGTGGGAACGGATCAGATTTTCTGAGGCCGCACGTTACAAATATATTTCCGAGGTTACAGACAAAGGATCCAAAGAACCGAAAGCGCTGTCTTTTTCCGAGTCGGACATTTCAATGATCTTTGTTTTGTTCGGAATTGGCGCAGCGTTTGCTCTTTTAACTTTTGCTACTGAATTGTGCTTAGGAAAGCGGAGATATGATCTAATTCTGCGTCGTTCTTGGAAGGTTGTGGCATATGCGATAACTGATGCGGTATTAAAAAGTTACTAATTTAAATATCATAATAGCAACATAGCAACTGAGTGATTTAAATTAAATGTTCCCATAATAATTTCTTCTCACTGGAGATGGATTGTGTGCAAATTGAAGTTGGGAGGCTGAGGCAGAAGGAAAAACAAATAAAATATCACATGTAATTAGTAATCAGTAGTTATGTATAATAATTAGCCGCGTAATAATAATAAAGTAAGTAATAATAATAATAATTAGCCGCGTAGACTCCTCTTCTCTCAGCCAAATCGGCCAACTTCTAAATCTCCTTTCCTTTTACTTGCGGTCCAAAATTCCAAATTAATAACTAAAAGTAGCCAGCGCAGCACGATGCCTAATCCTAGTTCCGTATTTAGTACCCTTCATCATACATTAATTAATTTAGTAATGCGGTTGATTTGATTTGGTTTTAGTTAATTTAGTTTTTTCCTTATTCCTAAAACACAAGTGTTTTCGACTTGCTGCAAGGAGCTCAAGGAAAAAGTAGTGAGCGCGCCAAATTTTAAATTCCATTTGATTATTATGCTTCTCCCAATCAATTTCCCAAATCCCTAATCTCACTAGTCAGCTTACTAGTCAGTTTTATTTAGTTTCACTTCAAGTTTTGTGATTAGTTTTTTACAAGATCAATTTAGTAACAATAACAGTTGAGGAAACAAGGAAGGAGCAGACGCTTCTTACATCTTTCCCTGTCTCACACTTGAATGAAAAACACTCCAACTCGTAAGTAAAATAAGTGACTCAATTCCTCAATAATTTTCATACTCAACTCAAGTAAGTGACATGTGGTATTAAAATATACAACGTTAAAAACTTAATTCTCCGCTAAATCAATTCATTCTTTCTCAAGATTCTTGCGCAACATTTGAATTTCCGTAGAAATGTATTATAAACCAAAGTTAAATCAAATGAACTAGCAAATAGAATTTACTTTTTGCTTTTCGTTTCAGTTTTCGGGATAGATTTTTAATAATAATAATAGACTTTATTCGTCAACTGCTTTCATTACAGAAAGTTGCCAAAATGACACAGTATACGGTACCAGGGGTTTAACCCTATTATGGAATATATTTGTGTTGTACAGAAAAAATGTAGTAATAGAATAATTTACATATTATTATCCGGGATTGGGTGTTGAGTATAAGTGTTGTTGGCATATTTGAGTAGAACCCTTGAGAATTGCAATAACGATGTCTTCGATAATTGCAGTCTTTGGAATGCCGTATTCTGTTAAGAAACTTTCGAAGAAGCTGCTAATAGTTCCTCGCGCTCCGAAATACAGCCCGATTGTTTTAATATTACGAAGATTGAAATGATTTTGGAAGTAGGGGATGCAGGGGTCATAGATTGCTTGTTTTTCCTCATTGACCTTGGTAGCTTGGTCTTCGTCGACTTCCCATCTTATTGTTGGGTCTAGAATAATTCCGTTTCTGGATTGACGGTCGAATGCTATGATGTCGACTCTTCTTGGAGTGCCTGCTGTTGTGTCGCCGGAGGAAAGGCATGATACTTCCTCAAATACATCCCATTCCATCTTGGAGAAATGGGACGCTATGATTGATCGGACTGTATGGTGTCTATTATTTCTCAGTAGCTCGCCCTTGATACACTTGCCCAGAATATGTCCTAGGGTTTCAATCTCGTTGCAGTGTCTGCAGCGGTTTGATTCTTGGCCGTGACCTGGTATTGCATTAACTGGAAGAACGTTACCGTTCATTTTAATTGCGGTGACCCACTCTGATGATGATAGTCCGTTCTTGTTGATCACCCATTTATTGCCCGCTCTGCTTTCCTGGAATTGGATTACTCCTTTTCCTTTGCTTGGTAAAGAGCTCCATTTTTTAAACTCGAGACTACGAAGGTATTCCCGAATCACTTCGCTTTTGCGCTTAGGCTTATTCGTCTCATTATTATTGCTGCTACTATTGACTAGGGGTTCCAATAGTTGTTGGATTTCGGTTGGGATCTTGAGCCTTTCTAAACAGTTCTTTTTTTCGAGATCGAAATCGTACACTGAGTTAAGTATTGCATTTCCACACTGGATTAAAATATCGGACGCGTTGTATTGCTGTATTAAAGCTTCCCAAGAGGCTTGGACTAGATTTAGACCCTTGACGGTATGACTGGAGTACATCATTGAAGTAGGTAGGCTGTCCGGAACTCCCAGTAATTCTTTCACTGAGCTTCTTAGGATTAGGTCAACCGAGTTGAGAAACGACACTGATAGTTTTTTTAAGGGAGCGTGTTGAAACGGGAAAATGAGGATGGGCCATATATATTGGTTGACTGCGTATAATTTTTGGTCAGGACGCAGAAAAGGTGTCGCAACTAGTGCCTCCAGCTTGGACTGAAACTTTTTAAGGACATCGCCATGGTTGAATGATAGCTCATCTTTGAAATTGACTCCGAGATATTTTATGATTTCGTTGTCTTTAAGGCTTCTAATTTTAAAAGTATCACTCACTATTAAGTCGTCCGTACATAGTACTCCGTTTACGATACTTACACATTCTGATTTTTCTGGACCTATTGGTAGACCGAGTTGTTCAAAAAGATGTGAGGCCATTTGAGCCAGGATTTTTGCTGAGTCGCGAGAATTACCTGTTAAGGCTGTGTCGTCCGCATAATTTGATATCGTTTCATTTTCATGGTTGGGATGCAGATTAAAACCGTACTTTCGCCGCACATCAGGGTCATTGATTTCCTCAAGTTCGTGGTCAATGGCGATGTTAAACACAAACGGAGAGAGAGGACTGCCTTGCAGGACGCCACGCTTAAAATATATTTTCTTGGTTTTGCCCTTACTTGTTTGGATAGTGGTATGGTTATTCACTTGCAGGCTTATGGTTAGTTGTTTTAGCTTTGATGGCGCCGCCTTGGAATTAATTCTGTGGATAATGTGATTGTGGCCAACCATGTCAAATGCTTGAACAACGTCCAGAAAAACGCCTGTAAAATCCGTTTTGTCTTTTTTCGCCTGTTTCATGCATGCATCAAACAGCTTGGTGTTGAAGCTGTTGCTGCTGTTGAAGCTGCTGTGTGTTGCTTTGCCACCAATTCCAATTCTAGTTTCTTTTGTTTTAACAATGCATGAAAAACAAATCTAAAACAGCAAATGTAGATGCAATCAATTCATAAGAGAATTTCATTATCCATGGAGCTGTTTTAAAATTTGCAGCTCGCAAAATTCACATTTTCCTTCCACAGGCCGAAAAAATTTACCATATATCTTGTAATACTACGCGGGTCTCTATATTAAAGTGCGGGTCTCTGTAAGAGAGCGACGGTCCCTTATGCTTTGATACTGCATGTATTTAATACAAAGAAGGTAATCTGAATATGCTTCCTAAATACTTTGCAGCCATTAGAGAACTTATAATTTATTTTTATTTAAGTGACTAGTCATATTTCCATTAACATGTACCATTTTTAACATTATTTAAGAGCTAATCGTTATTTTTTTAGTTTAAGAAACTGCGTCGCACTCCCAAGACCTCGAAAAATATGGAAACAGTTGCTGAGGAAGAGAATTACCGTCTTCTCGGGGATCTCATCATCAACTTTGCAACTCGTCAAGTTCAGAAAATATTCTTCGCTCGCTACGAAAACCTGATGAAGCGAAAATGGGGCCAGCAACATTCATCAGGGGTACAGTTCTTCAAAACACGGCCACCCAAAGAGTGTAATAAAATGTACAGCAACTTAGGCGACGAAAATCAAAAAAAGCTGGAAGGGGACGCATGTATGTGGGATATTACTATGCTGGACAAGGTTTTATCAAACATCGACTTCAGTTCTCAAAATACCGCGCTCAAAAATCAGCACAATGAAGAAAACAAGCACATCAAAGCAATCAAAAGTGTCCGAAATACATATTCACATCCCACACGGACACAATTTCCACAACAAGAATTCGAAGTTCTGTGGGAGCAGGCAAAAACAGCGCTCGCTGCACTTGGGTCTTCTGAGTCCGAAATTGATGAAATCAAAGCATCAAGATACGTCACTAGCTTCAAACTCTTCGAACCACCCACAAACAAATTTACCGGTCGAAAAGAACTTCTGCAAAAACTCCACGAGCGGATGCAAGAGTGCTCTACGAAAGAAAAGTGCTTGGAACGAATCGTTGTGCTGAGTGGTCTCGGTGGAATCGGAAAAAGTGAACTCGCCCGAAAGTATTCCAAGACCTACATCGAGGATCCAATAATCCAGAACGTGGCTTGGATCGATGCGGAAGAAGAAGCAGGGATCAAATTCAGCTTTGTTTCGATTGCCAACAGATTCAAAATTTCAACGGAAGGCAAAGGCCTCAAGGAAATCGTGAAACTGGTCTACGCCCACTTTTCAAATCACATCAAAAATGGATTATTTATTTTTGACAATTCCGAGCAACTGAAAGACAGGCCTTTTGGAATCTACGATTATCTCCCAATTCAAGAATCGCTCGAGCAAAGACCTTTGGTGCTACTCACAGCGCGTGACCAGGAGTGGAACATTCCAAATGAAAATATCATCACCGTTGGCGAACTCTCTCAAAGGGAGTCAATTGAACTTTTGGAGAAAAAGTTTCGGCTCGCAAAGGAAGACAAAAATTATGGAGACTATGAAAAACTTGTGGCAAAATTGGCCGTAGCACTGCAAGGATATCCACTGGGTCTCGCCCTCGCCACTTCGAACATCAAATCAAAAAAAGACTGGACTCGCTTAAAAGAAGAAATAGAAAGGTACGTGGAAAAAGTAGGGGAGCCTCAAGGGGACTGGATTGGACAGGATCAGCATCGGGCAGCCACAAAATACAAACTCATCATGAAAAACGTGTGGGAAGTGACGCTGGAAAAAATCAAAGCTTTGAAAGACGACGGTGAACGTGCAATCAATTTATTGAGCTTAATCGCCTATTTCCCCCCAGACCGAATTAACAAGGACCAAATTGAAAGGATTTTCGAGTCACTGTATTCTACAGAACTCACTTCCAACCTGTTTGATCTTCTGGAAAAATACTCGTTAGTAAAAGTGGAGACCCTGGCAGATTATTACAAGAAAAACGAGGAGGTGCATTTAGTGCGGGTTCATCGTCTCGTGCAGCTCACGACGCGAGACAAACTGGACAGAGAAAGAAACTTCTCGTATCTGTTTGGCCTTTGCAATTATTTCAGTCACCCGGAGCAAGATAGAGAATTTCATGACAAAGGAAAAATGAGGGCCCTGCATGAACTTGTAAAGGAACGAAATTACCCTGAGAAGTCCATTGAATTTTCACTCACTTTGTGTTCTCTGAGCATGTGCAGTTTTGATTATTCACATATTGAGGCTGTCGCACAAGATATGTACACTTTTCTAAAAATCGAGGAGGAGTCAAAAGAAGCGACAGTAATAATTGCTGGGGATGACGTATTTAACTTGTTTTTCCTCTGCATGTTCTGGATGAGCTCAAGTGACGATGAGGATATCAAGTATGACAACATCATTTTGAGCGAGAAGGACCTTGAGAGTGTTTTTGCGAAGGTGATTGAACCAGCCACTGTCTTTGCATTGACTTCAGTGGAAGGTCCAAAGTCTCTTCAAGAACATTCCTATGTCTTGTGCATGAGACTCCTACCAAATGTGCTTACAATGAACGAGGTACACACATATATTTCATTATGGGCTGAATACTTTAATTTGTCGCTCAAGTTCCTTACAAACTAAATTAGTCCATAACGCGCTGTGATTTTTAGAAATTATCGTGCCAACTGATTCCAAGAATCGTGTCAACGTTGAAATCAACTCCTTGCTCCAGCCTCAAATACATTTCAACCTTCTACAAAAGTCTGTGGAAGCTTTTACGGCTAAACGTTTCCGAATCCCTCACGTTGTTAGAGCCCATTCTTCAGAAGCACTTCCAGGTTTATGATCGTCTCGGGTCCGAGAAGGAACAAGCGGAGTACTGGGGCTTCTTTGAGGATGGACCTTTGAATCTGTTGTTTATTGTAAATGCTCATTAGTTAATCATAATCTTTTTTGCTTTCCTTCCGCATGCTTCATAAAACTATTCTACTTAAATTGTAAATACCTGAGCATGTGTACGTCTATCTTTTTCCATATGACAGAACGACCAACTTGTGGATGAGGCGTGTCGTGAATGCAGCGATGGGAGAATGGGCAGATTCAAAGCCCCGAATGGTGCTTATTTTTATAACTAGTATACGGAATTTCGTCCTTTCTTGAATGACCTAACCCAATTTATTCATTCGCCAGATTTTGTGGAAACATTTATTCGTGCTCGAGGTCTGGATTTACTACATGAGCATGTCCAGTTCCTAGCTCAATATGGAATTTCTTTGTGCAACTCCTATGCACTTTGTAAGTCACAGTTTGTTTGCTAACCTCATATTAATTATATTCGCTGAATGTTTTGCAATTTTTGAAGGTTTACAATACTGTTTCTGGTTTTTTATTTTTGCAGTGGTAGTTCGTTCGCTGGCGTACTACTTGAACAGACGAGACGAATTAGTTAAACATGCCGAATTTCTAACTGCGTTCTCTAACTTGACAAAACTGATGCTCAAGGAAAATTATTCACCATGGGACAAGGTGAGTGGGAAATCATTTAAACTATTCAAGCAACTTTTTGTAAGACGTAGCATAAGTTTTCTTTAAATATGCCGCATAAACGGTAATTAGCTACATATAAGTCACATAATTCGCAATGCATGTTTACACTCAAAATCATGATTCAGTTCAACTGTGTCATGGGCTGGTTTTCTTTATACTCAAGACAAAAGCCAGACGCGAGCAAGACGGATACATCCATTCACACCATCGCGCCTCTTCTCGACGAAATGCTGAACGAACTCAAAGAAGTGGATGACCCAGATTCGTACATGTTAGTTCAATCATTTTGCTCTATTCTTTATCCGAAACAGTGGAAGAGTCGAAGGTATTACTTAAATGCTATGATTTATTGATTTGAATCTTACAGAAGTGGCCACTATGACGACGAGTGTATCATACGCGAGTTCCTAGAGACTTTTAGAGACGAAGCAGACTGCCAAGCTGTTAGGACAGCCATGCGCATTTTTCCTAATGACACAGAACCTTCGGCATCTGAAGAAAGGACACCCGGAATAGAAGCGGTAGACAAGTTAGAATTAATTCAACGGACTAACGAAATTTCCTGGAGACTACTACGTGTACTTGCCTATTTAAAAAGTGGTACGTCAATGGCAAAAATAGAAGCCACGTATAAATTCATATTCAGACAAGATGTGACAGAAGACGCGCTTATAACATTAGCAGATCACTCGTTAGTGTCCATGTACAAAAAGGAGTACAGGCTGCGTGGAATGGAAACGAACTGTGTTCAAGTGATCAACTATGTGAAGCTGTGTCTTAGAAACAAATTGCTCGATGAAAGCGACCATGTGTGTCTTATTGGAATTTGCAACTTTGAAATTCTTGAGACACTTAAGAAGGGTGAAGAAAGTGATGGGCACTTTTGTTCTCTGCACGAGTACCTAAGGGATTTCAAATGGCCCCAAAACTCAACATACATCTCGATGCTCTTCAGCGTGTTTCTCACTAAAGTTGCCACAATTAATGGAGTAGGGTTTCCAGGAAACAGTCACAAATCATTGAGCTTAGTAGAGGACGTTTACGACTTTTGCAAATTAAGAACAGTCCCCGACAACGAAGGTATTGATTGGTATGGGACGGACAATTTTCGTTTGTTTCAACTGTGTCTGTTTTGGGTGAGCCTAAAAGAAATCGACGTGAGCCACGAAATGTGGAGCGATCGAAATTTGAGCAAAACAATTCTTGCCAACACCTTCCTCACATCGATCAAACCCTCTGTTGAGTACTTCCTTCATCCGCGAACTGACCTTTCGCTAATCCAAAATCTTGGTTTAAGAATTCTAATGTACATTCTGAAATCAATGCCTTTTGTGGTAAGTTCTGCTGGACTAAGAAGCTCTAGTAAATACACAAGGATCCGCACGTTAAATAAAAGAGTAATTGCGTTTGTTAATGTTGTAGTTGAACCACGTAGAGAACGAGGTGCAGAAAAACATGAAAATGTTGTTCTTGGAGTCTGTCAATGATGTTAATGGATGTGCAACGGAGAATGTTCTGGAACTGTTCAAGTTGCTGTGGGACTTTCATTATTATTCGAGTCCCATTGATTCGTTGGATTACTTGGGGACAATCTTTAAAAAGCATTTTCAAGTCTATAAGGATTCTTTTAAATTATCTCCCAGTGTCACATTACGTCATTACTGGGACACTTCCGGGCCTTTATATTTTTACCAAGTTGTAAGTGTCGAATATTTTATTTTCTTACTATAAATAAATTAAACTTCGCCCTTAGTTTCATTTTACATTTTTAAGTCCTTTATTATTACAGGTGGAAACTTGCGAGCGCTGCTCGGCTGTCGAAAAACAAAGTAAGTTGCAAACAAAAATTAAAACAGAATTTTAAAAAATATTTTGCTTTATGCCTAATTAATTATTTAAGTTGTAGTTGTATGATATCTGTTGGTTATTTTTAGATATTGCACATTGCTTTCTTGCAAACGACGGCCCTCAAATTATGGTCCACTACTTCACTTATAAGAATGAAACTAAATCAGTTTACAACTTTTATGATGGTCATTTATTACGTAAGATATATCCAGAAATGAATTAAACATAAATGTAATTTCGCTGTTTCAAAAAAGAAAATGTGTTTGACAGTGGGCCATTCGTTTAATGATAATTTGTGGTTCCAGGTTTTCTCCTAATGATTGCACATGAACTAAATTTTGCTGGCAGGTTATTTGAGTGTATGGAATTTCTGGAAGCATTTAGGACGTACACAGGAAATGCATTAGAACAACGAGACTCCGAATATATTATAGTAAACTCCTATTGCATTCAAAACGTTTTCTTTATTCTGTTTTTCAATTGGTAATTGCTAAATTCTGTGTTTGACTTTGACTGTGGTAACACTTATGGCTGTTGTAACTTTTTAGTTTGATTGTGCATTGTTGTGGTTTGCACTGATGGCAAGACAAGGTACAGAAAAGAACGACAAAGGATGTCCATTTTTCTGTGAAAGTGTTGCACCGCAATTGGAAAATTTTGTCGATTATATCAAATTGCATGATTTAGTTTGTCTAGTTTCTGAGTAAGTCCAATTTAGGTTTTAATTTAGACAAATGTAATTCAAAAATATGTACAACACATTTATTTTTACTATCAAGTCCACTGCAAAAAGGAGGTAAAGGTTTTTAACTGCATTTTTAATTTGTGTGAGTAGTAGGATTCTGGGGATGACTGAAGACGTTTTAAAAACTTTCCTGGAGACGTTTTCAGACACATCCAACTCTTTGACGTTTAAAACTGCATCTGAATTTCTTGATTTGGTTCGATTTCGCTCAATAAGGTGATAGTTTACATTGTACACAGGATAAGAAAGATATTGCAATGCAAACAACGCTGAGATTTGTTTAATAAAATATTGTAACCTATTGTAAGTTTACTTTTTACTCGTTCACGAGTGAAAGAGTCGCAGTTTTCAATGCATCGTTCACCCCCGTAACATTAATAATATTTATGTATTCCCAATTATTGTCACAATATCGTTTCTAGAGAAACGAACCCATTTAAGCTTTTGTAGTAAAGTAAGTATTCAGTCATGTGTAAAATAAATAAACTCGCCCTAAAAGCTTTGTACGTACATCATTTTGCAATTTTCAAAAATATGTCAACACAACATTTCAAACTTTTTAAAAACAAATAAAAAATAACAACGTTTGTACTCATACACACGCATATCCTAATAAAGTAGTGATTTGGGCGACGTCATTTATGGACTATCCCAACAAACGAATGATAATTAATTATTTGGGTAACGTTATGACGTTATTTATAGAACATTCCAAGTATCCCCCCCCCTTTATTCTGTATCGTATTTTTGATTGGCTGCGGTAATACCAAAATGGTGTTAAATATACTTTAGTAGCGCGCAAAATAAGAAACGTAGTTTTACCTTCCGGGTCTATAAATATGTATGTAAGATAATTTATATTTCATCCGTTTTAGTTCGTACCCTTTAAATGCGTTTTGACATGGTACCATTCAACAATTATTTTAAGAAAACTGGTTTGTTCAATCAACCCCAAAATCAGTACGGCATTTTAACCTTGCATTTGCGGTCGTTTAAAAGTTGTTTGAAGAAAATCGGGTGACAACTGTGACAAGTAGCGTAAGATCAACCGACAGCCAGTCAGACAAACAGACGGACGGACGACGATTCAGTTACTTAAACAGAAAAGCTGACACAGTAAATTGGAACGTTTCTGAGCCGTTTAAGAGCAATGCATATTTTGGGAAAGAGTGTATTAAGAATGTATTGTTTTTGAAAGCATGGCTTAAAATTGAAATTGTGTTCAAAATCGATTCGTTTATTTTTTACATTCACACATTCACACTTGATTATCATTCAGACTTGATACAATTATACAAAAAAAAATAAGTCATTCATTCATTTCTTCGTCCATTCGCACACACAATATTTTCAAAAATTCCCTGCATACAAATCATGGAAGGAGCCATGAAACATTTAACAAAACAAAAGTTTACAAAAGTTTAAAAATACAATTAATAGTTCTAGGAACAGATTGAATAAAAAAATAAAGTACGTGATGACTACAGTATAAAAAAGTTGAACTTGCGTCTCGTTAAAATACGGATCAGCCATGTGACTGAGTGTAACAAGACGCGTTGGAGTGGCAGTCTAATTTATCATTAGATTTCAGACTTTAGCATCGCGAAGAGACTGCATGACCTGTTGGCCGGTGTAGGGGCAGTGACCGTAGACTTTGTGGCAGGCGTTGGAGTCCTTCGCGGAGCCTCCCAGCAGAGCCGCGTAGGAGTAGGACAGTTTCCCGCGGGACGCCTTTTTCGGGTTCGGTGCCTTTCCGTCACGACTAAAGAAATGAATCACACGGAATTTTATTAGTAAATAAAGGTTATAACTGTCCATACTTATTCATACATACGTTCGTGGTATTTTTAATTAAATTATCTCTCAATGCCCCAAGGCTACATCTATGTAGGTACATGGGAAAAATCGAAATGACACATCGTTAATGTTAGCTACACTTAAAATTGAACTGTCGAAAAATACTAAATGAAAAAGTTGCTCTGAATGTCAAGTTTATGTTTTTGAAAAGTTCTTCAAAATGTTCCATTTGAGTGTTTTGAAAAGTGCTCAATGTTCTATTTACATGTTTTCCAAAAGTGCAAAATGTTCCATTTACTTGTTTTTCAAAATTGCAAAATTCTCTATTTTTACCCGTTTTTGAAAAGTATAAAATGTTCTATGTGCGTATTTTTGAAAAGTGCAAAATGTTCCATGTACATGATTTTAAAAAGTGCAAAATGTTCCATTTTACTTGTTTTCAAAACGTGCAAATTGCTCTATTTGCATGTTTTTTGAAATGACCAAAATGTTCAATTTCGATACTTTGAGGATGATAATAAATTTTGTAGATAGCGTAATTTGGTTACAGCTGAAAATGAAGATGGGCTCTTTTGATTCTCATTGAGGATATTCGCAAACAATTAGTTCCACTTTCCCTTTTACTCATCCTACGGAGCTCGCATCTGCAAAAGGGAATAACTTTGAAGGGTGCATAAAATGTGTAACTGCACTGGGCAGTGTGCACCACTTACACACTGACTATAGTGATATTAATGGAGGCAGAATTCTTCCTCAACTTTGGAATTCGTTATGCATTGTTGTGGGAATGGAGCGGAGAAGGAGGAACTTGTTTTGCAGGTCCAAATTCAATGCAGCGTCATTTGCCTCCTGCTTTAATTCGAGGCAGAAAGGATGGAGTCAGAAGCTCTGTAGGAAGAAATGGAAAGTGGTTTTTCTCAGTTCCCATCTCTCTGCCTCATGTAACAATTTGATTTTAATTGCGGTTATTTAATGGACCTACTGAGATCAGATAGCAATTACGTGGACGTAACAGCCTCCGTATCTTGGAGCACTGCTTTTCAGAGGAACTGGTTCTGTCTCACAGCTCATCTTCCTTCGCTCTTACGTAGACATGCAACTGCTTGATCTCACTTTTATTTGGGTTCTTCGCATCCCTGGCTACATTCGTCCAGATAGACGAAAAAAACAGGAAGAAATGCAAAACGGAAAGAAGGGCGATAAAAATGTAAACAACCTTACTTCCAACTTTCCCTTCCCTTTGCGTAATCAAAATCCAACTGCTTCCTGTCAGTGTCAGTCATGTCAAATTACAAATTAATGTGGAAGTAGTAGATAGCTGAATATTTAGAAACATGGGCTCACGTAGCCTAATCTACTTCCAAATCATAGCTCCATAAAATGTGCGATTCTTAATCTTGAATATAATTCTTTGCTACTTTTATTACACAGGTGGGTTGTCATTATACAAATTTTCAAAGAAGGCCTTTTTCATGTACATTGCGAGCGACTGTATCTGTCGCGATTGGAAACTCAAAATTACGTATACAACATTTTGCACTTTTATAAAACGTGTAAATAGAGCATTTTGCATATTTTGTAAACAAAATGATAAAACATTTTGCACTTTTCTAAACCGTGTGAATAATGAATTTTGTACTTTTAGACCTTATGGACATAGAATGTTTTGCATGTTTGTTAAACATAATGATAAAACATTTTGCACTTTTATAAAAAGTGTGAATAGAGCATTTTGCACTTTTAAAAATCATGGAAATAAAACAATTTGCGTTGTTTCTAAAAAAAGAGATATAAAATTTTGTACTTTTTAAAAAACAAGTAAATGGAGCATTTTGCAATTTTAAAAAACTTGGAAATGGAACATTTTGTAATTTTTAAAGTAAGTACCGTAAGGGTTCGAATAGGCACTTTTTAAATTTTTTGGAATAGTAGCCCGGCTGGTATTTGAGAGCCGGCACTTAATCCAGGATTTACGGTAAATATTTATTTTGGACATTCAAAAATTCTGAATTAGCATTTTACGCATCTACCTCGTGTAGTGATTTTTTGACATACATATTCAACTAATTTTAACCCTAATTTAAATTGGAAAGGTCGTTTTGATTTTTTGATTTCCCACCCTTCACATGTGCATCCTGCACAAGGCTCATGACCCAGATTACGACTCATACTATAAGAATGGGGAAATGTACTGCAATACAGAAAAGGGTACTCACCCAAACAATTCCAAGATGAGCTGCTCATCCTCCTGCAGAGATCCTTCGGGTGCGGCGGAGAGTTCGCAGACGAGACGGAGACCGCAGCCGAGTTGGTCGTACTGCAGAACTTCGTCGAGCGACGGATCGTACTCCTTCAGGTTCAAGTCCACCGTCTCCCCACGAGCGTCGTTCCCCTCTGCGGAGCGACGCTTCCGGCTCCAGCCCCACCCGTGACCCTTCTGCCCGTGGTTACCAACGCTCAGGTTGATTCCTAAACATTCAATCCCATCAAATTAATGCTTCCTTAAAAAAATGTGCTTTGTTAGGGAGCGCGCTACTTTTAAAAATGTGCGCCTTACCAGCATGTCCAGAGCCGCGTTTGAGATGGAAAAGCCCGGCAACAACAGCAGCCGCCTTGAGCTTCAGCAGCGCCGCCCCTGCTAAGCCCGAGGTGACAAGTCCCGAGTGACCCGTGATGGCAGCAATGGGGAGGAGTGGGACGAGGAGTCCAAGACTTGACCCGTGACCCTCAGTCACCACCACAAAGGCCACGTTCAACAAGGCCACACAAAGTAAACCTCGGATATTCATCTGTGAAATCAACACCAAATTTTAAATTACCACTTAAATATTAACTAATTCAAACTTTGCAATGTGCAGTGAGATAAAAATTTGAAAAGCTTCGACAAAACAAATAATAAAAAATACAAAAAATCCAATTATCGTTTTGGTCTGCCACTTTTTTGTCCGTCCGCAACGTCTTACTACCAATTTTAATGTTGCTTTAATTTGTATTCGATTTTTTCTTAAAAAATATGTTTTCTGAAATAATAAAAATCTTACCTTAAAATAAGTCTAATGAAACCTGAGTGAAAAAAGAGTGAATTTACACACACAGATGCTGCGTGTTGTGGATTGTTAGGAGCTGTGAGTTGATATGATGTGAAAGAGGGAACCGGGCTGTGTTTATGTACTGGAATTGAAATCCCTTCCCCTCCGTCGTCGTCCCTTGGGTTACCATACGGGAGACTGAGTGGGGTGGACGTGTGGATATTACGTATTGTGATGCCCCTGCCCGCAGCATCTACAACAGAACTTACATAATGCTTCTTATCTCTCCTTGTGTAATAGTGCGACTCTGCCCCACTCAAGAAACACGTTCTGGTTCTCAAACAGGTGACCCCTCTGACTGCGTGATTTGACCGGAAGCTCCTGCTACAACTTCCTCAACTTCCACTCGCAAAAATTCATATTCTTCCCATTGCCGCTCATAAACACATTAGACCAGAAGCTACAAAAGAGAACGGCTCAATTTCCTCTTGGAAATTCCCTCTTGAACTTTCTTTCATTTTAAAGTTGAAAACAGAAGCTCACGCAATTCCAATCCACTTTTATTCTTCTCGCCCTCTTCCTACCTACAAAGGCACATTCACAAATTACTTAATTTCCTACCAAACCCAAACTATAAAAAAAAATTAAATTCTCTTTACCGCAGCTCTACTGTCGTATGGTTCTGGTACGAACATTGAACTGTTGAAATTGAAAGTGAGGGGTCGTCCATCGATAATGTTTAGGAAGGACGCAAATATTTTGCCCCTCCCTCTCTCCGAAGTTCAGCGCTTCCACGATGTAGCGGCAGACTAACGATAAGGTTACCTAGGTCGCTTCCCCTCCCTCCCGTAAATGTAAACATCATTGATGGACGCCCCCTCAACAGTTAAATGAGAGGGTGACCCAGTGGACGAGATGATTGAGAGATGATTAAATAAACAAGTTTCATGTTTCATCTCCCGCGTCACATCATCTGCACAATGTTAATAAAATGAGAGGAATATGCTGCAAAGATAAGGCTACGATTGAGTTGTTGTGAGGAAGATGCGTACAGTCCTGTGAATTAAATTGATGAGCAAAACATGTTTTTTTGTAGATCCGTGGATTGGAGAATAGACGCTTGAGCGGAATGACTAGTTGATGAGCTGAGGGCTGAGAGTGCGTGCATCTGCTGAGCCTAATTTCCACCCCATCCCATCGGAAGGAAACACATTATCATCCTGTGCGTAATACTTTACTTCCACTAGTTTGTGGATGTTTAGAGACTCATAGAAAAAGGAACGGGAGGCAGTGAAGATGTGCAGAAGCAGTTAGCAGTTTGTGACACGAATTTAAAAGTACATCTTCATTTTGTCTTTCAAATTGTTTCCTCTAAATTCCACAACGCATTTAGTCACTCTCACTCCGCAGCATTTCCCTTTCCTTTCAATATCATAAGGCAGCACCTTTCCACGAGTGCAAATTGTGAATTGCCACAGTGAAGAATCAGGAAAACACAGGCGCAGTTTAAGCTGGGACTAAAATCTGATTTTTAAAACCACAAACTACATTGCATGGACTTTCAAAGTGTAACATATTGGTTTTTGAAAAGTGCATACTACATAATATTCGTCTCACATATCGTGGGCGAAGTATTAAATCCGCTTTCTTCCAATTTTCGCTGGAACCAAATCCGCTTCCTTCCATTTTACCTTAAAAAGAAATCCGCTTCCTTCCAATTTTGATTTAAATGAGCGTTTTTGTTGACCAATTCATAATTGCATGCATATGAAAAGTGCAAATTGCTCTAATTGCATCAAATCCTAAAACGCAATACGTTCTAACTAGCTGGATTTTAAAACTGCAAATGGTTCTAACTACATGATTTAAAAAAATCAAAATCCACTGAATACATGATGTTAGTCACAAACGGTTCTAACGACATGATTTCAAATGCAATTTGTTCTAACTACATAGGCTTAAGTTGCAAACTAATCTAACTAGGTAAATGATTTAAAAAAAACAAAATGTTCTAACTACATTGTATTAAGTTGCAAAATGTTCTAACTACATTGTATTAAGTTGCAAAATGTTCTAACTACATTGTATTAAGTTGCAAAATGTTCTAACTACATTGTATTAAGTTGCAAAACGTTCTAACTACATTGTAATAAGTTGCAAACCAATCTAACCAGGTACATGATTTACAAAATACAAAATATTCTAACTACATTGTATCAAGTTGCAAACTAATCTAACTACATAATTTTAAAAAGCGCAAAACATTCTAACTACGTGATTTAAGAGCGCAATTTGGTCCAACTACATAGTTTTAAAAAGTTCAAAATGTTCTAACTACATGATTTTGAGTGGCAAACTGTTCTTACTATATGATTTTAAAAATTGCAAAATGTTTTAATTGCATATTTTGAAAATTTTAAACTGTTTTAGTTAAAAAATTTCACAAATGCGAAATGATCTAAATTTTGCACTTGTAAAATCTATGTATCTATTAGTGTACAAGTTGCAATTAGAACCATGTAGTTAAACCATTTTGCAATTTTTTTTATGTAGTTAGATAAGTTTTCAACTGAAAACCATGTAGTTAGATCAATTTCCATTTTAAAACTCTGCAGTTAGAACAGTTTGTTACTAACATCATGTAACTGTTATTTAGTGGATTTTGAATTTTTTAAAATTATGTAGTTAGAACAATTTGCAGTTTTAAAATCCATGTTGTTAGAACGTTTTGCGTTTAAGGATATGATGCAATTAATACATTTGGCACTTTTTAAAATCATGTAGTTAGAACAGTTTGCCACTCAAAATCATGTAGTTAGAATATTTTTAACTTTTTAAAACCATGTAGTTGAAGTAAATTGCGCTCTTAAATCTCTAAGAATGTTTTGCACTTTTTAAAATTATGTAGTTAGTCGTGTAGTTGATTAGTTTGCAACTTAATACAATGTACTTAGAACATTTTCAAACTTAATACAATGTAGTTATAAAATTTTGCAACTTAATACAATGTAGTATGTAGTTAGAATAATTTGTAATTTTTAGAATGCACAATGTTCTTATTACGTGTTTTTGAGTTTTACACGTAGTTATAGCTTTTTGCACTTCTTAAACGTTATATTTAGATCATTTTGCAATATTTTTTAACTAAAAAAGTTCAAAATTTTCAAAATATGCAATTAAAACATTTTGCACTTTTTAAAATCATCTAGTAAGAACAGTTTGCACTCAAAATCATGTAGTTAGAACATTTTGAACTTTTTAAAACTATGTAGTTGGAGCAAATTGCGCTCTTAAATCACGTAGTTAGAATGTTTTGCACTTTTTAAAATTATGTAGTTAGATTAGTTTGCAACTTGATACAATGTAGTTATAACATTTTGCAACTTAATACAATGTAGTTAGAACATTTTGCAACTTAATACAATGTAGTTAGAACATTTTGCAACTTAATACAATGTAGTTAGAACATTTTGCAACTTAATACAATGTAGTTAGAACATTTTGCAACTTAATACAATGTAGTTAGAACATTTTGCAACTTAATACAATGTAGTTAGAACATTTTGCAACTTAATACAATGTAGTTAGAACATTTTGCAACTCAATACAATCTAGTATTTTGTTTTTTTTTAAATTACGTACCTAGTTAGATTAGTTTGCAACTTAAGCCTATGTAGTTAGAACAAATTGCATTTGAAATCATGTTGTTGGAACAGTTTGTGACTAACATCATGTATTAAGTGGATTTTGATTTTTTTAAATCATGTAGATAGAACCATTTGCAGTCTTAAAATCCATGTAGTTAGAACGTTTTGCGTTTTAGGATTTGATGCAATTATAGCAATTTGCACTTTTCATATGCATGTAATTATGAATTGGTCAACAAAAACGCTCATTTAAATCAAAATTGGAAGGAAGCGGATTTGTTTTTAAGGTAAAGTGGAAGGAAGCGGATTTAATACTTCGCCCACGATATATGTTTTTCAAAAGTGGAAAATTCTGTACTTAAATCTTTTTATAGAACTAGTGCGAAATGTTCCTTTTACAAGTGTTTGAAAATGCAAAATGTTCCATTTACACCATTTTGAAAAGTGCGAAATGCTGTACTTACTAGTTACATCTTTTTAAATAGCGCAAAATGTATTATTTACACTTTTTTGAAAATTACAAAGTGTTCCATTTACAAGTTTTTTAAAATGCAAAATGTTATATTTGCATCTTTTTAAAAAGTTCAAAATATTATGTTTGCATCTTTTTAAAAAGTGCAAAATGTTATAATTGAAATTTTTTAAAGTGCAACATGTTCCATTTTCATCTTGTTGAAAAGTACTAAATAAAAAAATATTCTTTCTACATGTTTTAGAAAAATGTAAAATGTGCCATTTATTTGCATGCCTCAAAGTTTACAGAATTACAGATGTACGATGTATCGAATTTTTTATTTAGCTAGAGGTGGAAATGAGCGATTTTGATTCTGCAGAGGATATTCAAAAAGTTGTAATGTAAAATGTACTCACCTACTAACGTGTAATTATATAATTACAGTGTGAAACCTGTTATTCCGCTTTATGACAAACTACATATGAGTTTTTTCAGTTACGCTCTCACTCACGGAAAACCCCCAGAGCATAGGAACAACTCGATCAACTCAAAACACAAAAAGTCGCCAGCTCAATTAAATGAACATCCACGAAATTGTGCTGAAAACTCAATTTAAATTGCAAATTAAAATATTCTGATAACCCTAATACCCCAATGCAAATTGTATGATGCCTCCATTATTCTAATTATTGTTAACTTTTATTTTCATGTCTATACTCACTCTAAAGTATTACATTTACTCACTAGCGTTAATAAATGAGTTAATTAGTTTTGCTTTTATGAATTGCAACTAAATAATTTGTGATTTTCACGAATAAAAGTTTTTTTTCAATTTAGAAAAGTTAATCGAGATTCTCAACATCTGACGACGCCCCCCCTCCCCCCTTTGCAAATTTTTTAAGGCAACACATTTGTGAATGAAGCTCTGTATGAGGAGTGTGTGAGGGTGCTCCGGCTCCGGAACTAATGCATGACATTCTATGTTTCTGAGCCGTTTAAGAGCAATGCATATAATTCATTTATTCCGTAGAAACCTTAAGGTGCTCAGTATTTTTAGCTTGAGCAAGGAACTACATTTAAAACATTAACTATTTTCCAACTCATACATTTGTCAATATGCTAATTCCTTAAATAATTTTGTTTAAATTAAATCAATACTACAGACTATCGTTCCTGACTTTCTAAGGTCACTGACCTAAATACTTAGGTAGAAATAACCTACGTAAAAGAAAAAATACATCTGATACGTCAGATATATATATTTTTAGTTAAATAGCATAAGTTAAATGTAGTAATGTATTTTGAACAGCAGCTCCAACTTTTGACCTTCTTGATTTTTGACCCATCGCGTTGACCTTTGTATTTCTTATACTTTAAATCGTATAGTTTCCACTTTGAAGCTTCTTGGTAGTTAAGCCTTTCCAGAAGCTGCATGACTGGGCTTAACCTTCTTCTCCGCATGGACCCGCAAAAAGTGTCGTTTTAATTGGTAAGCAGATAGAAAGCAGTAGTTGCTTTTGGTTCCTTTTGGAACATTTAAGTGAAAAAAAGTGCATGCCTGCGCCATCTAGCGGATTTTTTTGGAACTAAAGTTTCTAAAAGTTGTCGTAAGATGGCGTGTTAACCTAACCTTAGTTCCGTCGTTTACCGTAAGATGGCGCTAGTGTCGCTACAACCTAACCCACTAACCAAACCTAACCCAACTCCTTAACCTAACCCAAGTGGCGCTAGTGTCTAACCTAACCCACTAACCTAACCTAATGGCGCTAGTGTCGCATAGTGTTGGTTCTGATATTACATTGGACGTGTGGCGCTAGTGTCGCCTGACCGTGGACTGGTGTTGGTTCCGGTATGATATCGATCGGGCGCTCCGGACTGGTGTTGGTTCCGGTATGATATCGATCGGGCGCTCCGGACTGGTGTTGGTTCCGGTATGATATTGATTGTTTGGCGTTAGTTTCGCAGTCCAGTTGACAGTCTGTGTTGTCTAGTTGGCGGTAAAGTTTGAATTCAATAATAAATCAATAAAAATTTAGGTTTTATCTGGAAATCAATACAACATTATGCATTTTCTGCAAAAATTAATACAAAATTCGCTGTAGCTGCAGGCGATGGGGCGTGTGCCGCTGTCCGGAACCTGCCGCTCGGGGCTGTACCGCTGCCCTGGGCCCGCCGTCGGTCTGAGGGAAGTCTGCCCCTACCCTAGGTGGAGCTCGCTGCTGTTCTAGGGGAGTCTGTCGCGCGTGCCAATGCTTTGGAGATTCGTTTGCCTTTTGTATGCTTTATATATGAAATTTGTAGTGAGCAATGAAAATGTTTTATTTTTGAAATAAACCATCATTTAATGTTAAAAAAATGCCAATTGTTTTTTATTACAGTTTTAAAATTTTGTTTACAATTCATAAATGTTTACAAATTATTTTCATACAAATTATTTTTTTACAAACTAAATAATTTTTACTTGGTTTTAAAAAGTTATTATGTTTTACAAACTTAAATATTTTTTACAAATGTTTACAAATTATTTTTTTACAAACTAAATAATTTATACTTTGTTTTAAAAAGTTATTATGTTTTACAAACCTAAATATTTGTTTACAAACTAAGTTGTTTTTGTTTACTTATATACTTTTTTGTTAACAAAATGTTTTACTATATTATTTGTTTACAAACTATTTTGTTTTACAAACTATGTTTTTGTTCAATCTTTGTTCAAACTTAATTATGTTTAAATTGTTTTGTTACTTTTTTAATTTAACAAAATGTTTATAAAAAAAACGTTTTATTTGGTTTATGTGTAAAATTCATAGGGTGAAATAAAGTTTAGGTTATTTTTGTTTGGAAAGTATGTGTTTACATCTAATCCATGGAATGCTCGAAATGTATTTGTTTGTGGCTATCCAGTTCAAACACTCCTTGGTACAAGCAATAGACGAGTACGGTTATGGCTTTGTCCAATGGTTTTTTGAATTTCAATCCAATTTTTACTTGACCTTTTTGATTTACAGACAGGGCATTTTCAAAGTTTGGCGAAAGTTCTACAGCAGTGAATACATTACCTGTAAAGTACAAACACATAAATTATATAGCTATGCTATACTAGCTATGCTAAGCTAGCTATGCTATACTAGCTAGACTAGGCTAGCTATGCTAGGCTACGGCTAGGCTGCGGGTGCGCTAGCTATGCTATTAGGTATCAAATGTGCTTTTTATACTTTACCTTTGAGATAATTATCTCTCGAGATTCCATTTCCCAACGTTTTAAATGGGACTGTCTTCCGCAACGTTCTTAGAGCAAGTAAAAAGTTGTCACCAGCTGTCGCGTCATCACCTTTGAAACTGTATGGAATAACACGATTTTCTCCATTCCAAGTGACATTCAGCTCACTTATATTGAAATCTTCAAAATTAAATGCTGATTTTGCCATATTTCCATTGAAAGCTTCAGTATCCAACATGCAGAATACCATTACTTTTGGTATTTTTATAATAACAATTCCGCCAGAAGTTACTGATGTCATTCCTTTTGCTACTGAAATGGCTTTCGTTTGAACTTCGTTTGTTACATATTTAAATGTCTCATCGTCTAATAACTGTTCTCGATGTAAATTCACAACAACTTGTGAAACTGTCTTCTAAGCAGCATAAAAAACAGCGTTTGTAATTTCTGCTTTATACGGACATCCAGAAAATCCAGCTTTATCGTTTTGTGCGCAATCCAAATACAAGTATGGATCGCTTTGTTTCAAGACAATCCGACACTCTGTTCCACTTTGAATATATCTGTTCTGGTTGAAAAAGATTCCAAGCAGAGATCCAAGCAAATAGAACGGTGTGGAGTTTTGTGTCAATTGATATCTTGAATTAAATCTAGCGTCAGTGACTGCAAACGTATTAGGCATAGTATTTGGATACCACATCTCATCTTTTAAGTTTCCATCTTTTTCAAGTTGACTTGTTCCCAAAGCTCTTTGCAAGTAGGCTGTCCATGGATAAAAATTAGATGTATCCAGTACCAGCTTCCATTTCAAATACAATTGTAGATTTAAAAACAGTGCATGGAAAAACAAGATGGTTGGAGCTACAACATCAGTTGCTTCGCAACTCGTACCGTCTTGCTTGACAATTCTCAAGTCTAAACCTAGCATAGATTCTTGTAGCGATCCGTAGTTGTCATATATCCATCTGAACTCAAGAGGGTTGTAGCTATCCTTAGTACTTAGTAAAGACAAGCATTGGATATAGTCTGTACTTGCAAGTTCACTTATATTAGTAGGCGGTAGCTCTACTAAATTTAAGTTTGAACTCACTGACTGTTCAGACGAGTCGTAAACGGTTGGTTCTTCCTCAAAAATATTGTTGACATCCACGATGAGAGATGTGTTCACCTTGAAGGTTGGTCTTCAAATAAGCAGCGTGGGTACACACAAGCTCTATTTATACTATATTATGTTTCACACATGACAATTGTGTACCTAATGTGCACGATAGAGCTTAGAGCCCTGCCCACTGCAGCAGCGAGCTCCACCTAGGGTAGGGGCAGACTCCCCTCAGACCGACGGCGGGCCCAGGGCAGCGGTAGAGCCCCGAGCGGCAGGTTCCGGACAGCGGCACACGCCCCATCGCCTGCAGCTACAGCGAATTTTGTATTAATTTTTGCAGAAAATGCATAATGTTGTATTGATTTCCAGATAAAACCTAAATTTTTAATTGATTTTTAGAGAAAACGCAAGAATTTTGTATTGAGTTTCAGAAAAAAACTAAATTTACTATTGATTTTTAGATAAAATGCAAGAATTGTGTAATAATTATCGTAGAAAATGCATAATGTTGTATTGATTTTTAGAATAAAACCTATATTTACTATTGATTTTTAAAGAAAATGCAAGAATTTTGTATTGATTTCCAGAAAAAACCTAAATTTTTATTGATTTTTTATTGAATTTAAACTTTACCGCCAACTAGACAACACAGACTGTCAACTGGACTGCGAAACTAACGCCAAACAATTAAAATCATACCGGAACCATCACCAGTCCGGAGCGCCCGATCGATATCATACCGGAACCAACACCAGTCCGGAGCGCCCGATCGATATCATACCGGAACCAACACCAGTCCGGAGCGTCCGATCGATATCATACCGGAACCAACACCAGTCCACGGTCAGGCGACACTAGCGTTACACGTCCAATGTAATATCAGAACCAACACTATGCGACACTAGCGCCATTAGGTTAGGTTAGTGGGTTAGGTTAGACACTAGCGCCACTTGGGTTAGGTTAGTGGGTTAGGTTAGGTTAGTGGGTTAGGTTATAGCGACACTAGCGCCATCTTACGGTAAACAACGGAACTAAGGTTAGGTTAACACGCCATCTTACGACAACTTCAGAAACTTTAGTCCAAAAAAAATCTGCTAGATGGCGCAGGCATGCACTTTTTTTCACTCAAATGTTCCAAAAGGAACCAAAAGCAACTACTGAAAGCCTTTGAAACAAGGGTGGACTGTACAAATGTGGTTTCGCTCTCCAGTGCAAGTGTGAGTTCAGATGTGCTCCTTTAAATCAATTTTCTGTCTGTATGCTTAATCGCAATTTCGCACTGAGCATTTGAACGGCCTGAGGTCCGAATGGGATTTAAGATGTGAAATGAGGTTCGTCTTGGTTTTGAAGGATTTGTCGCATTCTGCTTGAGAACACTTGAACGGGGTTTTATTCGAATGCCTTCGTAGGTGATCCTTTAAATGATAACTTAAAAGAAAGGAGTTTCCACACAGGGGACACTTAAATGGCCGTTTTCGATTTTCTACAGTCTTGTGCGTCTCACTGTGTCTGTTAAGGCTCCGTCTCCAACTATACTCCTTAGCGCAAATTCCACATATTTTGCTGTTTTTTAGATTACAATGAATGGCTACTGGTAGGTTTCAGGCGATGCAGCAGCAGTCGGGGTATAGAAGTGATTTGAACTTTAGGTAAACTTGATGACTTTTGCGGTTTAAATCCTATTTTCGCTGCCTCCAAAAGTTTCACTGGCTTTTGTGGAACGGGAGTTATTTCAACTACCTCTACAGTGATTGCAGACGATGTTTGTTGAAGACGCGATTGAATTTTATCTTCTTCTACAACTGACCGCCACTTTGGAAGTGGTGTAAATTGCACTTTATTTTCAATCGCTGGATTTCGACATTGAGATTGAGACGTACTTCCAAAAATTTTCTTTGAAGCTGATTCAACTCTTAATAATGGAGATGAAACTTTATTTCGGAAAGACCTTCGAACTTCATTTGGAGCATCAAAGCGTGATCGTGGTTGCGCTGGCGCTGTCAATTTTTCTTCGTTTATTACTTGGGATTGAGCCGGTAAACTTTTATTGTTTTCAAGTTGACGAGAAAAATCGTCGTGTACGTTCTGCTTCGGCGTAAACTTTGTTTTTCTAGTGACAACGCTATTAATTTGCGATTTTTCTATCCTTCCTTCTCCAGTTTTGA